>CAIGQV010000919.1:7605332-7633045 GCA_903798115.1 Danio jaintianensis
ATAAATAAATAAATAAATAAATAAATAAATAAATAAATAAATAAATAGAAAAATCGAATAGAAAGTACCAACTATTATTGGATGAAAATATGCATCTAAGCTGTTTCTGCTCTCATCGAGTTAGTCAAGACATTCCGAAGGTGATTTTGTGCCTCTTTAAGATGTCACCACATTATGTAGTTCACTTTTATAATTGCAAGTTCCTGGAAGACACACAATGCTGGTGATCTCTTCAGATTTCTCTACAAAGCCTGTACAACTGTATTTTCTCCTGTTTGTCTCAGTTACTCTGCAGTGCACAAGGGATGGGCAGTTTGTATTGGTGGTTGCTCGAGACGCCACCATGCCAGGCATCAGTTTAGAGTCCATCCACATGCTGGAGGACGACCCTGCTCATTGCACTCCTGCCGGCAGCACTGCCAGCTTCGCCATCTATCAGTTTGCTGTGAGCACCTGCGGCACCATGATGAAGGTGGGAGACTCTTTTATTAGTCAATTATTAGTTGCATCATTGTTTTTCTGGTCTGTTATTTGCTCTTCTTTTTTCCTTCAGGAAGAAAGCGGATTTGTTATTTATGAGAACACTATGTCCTCGGTGTATGAAGTGGGTCTGGAACCTCGCGGATCAATTATGAGAGACCATGTTTATGAGTGAGTTTGGGCTGACTGATACTGGGAAAATATTTATTTTTTTGTTGAGTATTGTGATAATATTTCCCTGGAGAATTTTTGTTGTCCATTTGTCCCTTTGAAAAAAATAATTTATTAGTGCAATGGTCATATTGAAATAAACTAGTAACTTTTTCTAATTAAAGGGATCATTCACCCAAACTTTTTAATTACTAACACTCAAGTAGTTCTAAACTTTTATGAATTTCTTCAAAACAAGACAAACTAAGGAATGTTGAAGAAAAAGCAGCCATTGACATTCAAACACAAAAAAAATATGCTGGGTTCCACAGAATTCCTTCATGTTGTCCCAACACAAATCGATTAAGTTACCGTAATCATTTAAAAAAATTTCAAGTGGATTGAACCTGAAACAATTAAGTTGTCCCAAAAAAAACAACAGCGTAAAAATTGTGTTTCAACTCATTTTAAATAAGTAGTTTGAACAAGCAGCAAAAGTATATATATTTTAAGTGTAGTATAGGACTAAAAATACTATAATGGCTGTTTTTTCCAACACTCTTCAGCAGGGGCGTAGCAGACATTTTAAAAGTGGGGGGACAGCTAAATGAGATCCAAAATTTTACGTTAATTTTATTATTAATCACCTGTTTCTAAATGGTCTGTCTCTAAAAGTGAGGGGGACATATCCCCCCTGGTTGCTACGCCCCTGCTCTTCAGCATATCATTTGTTCAACAGGTTTAGAGCAAGCGGAGGATGAATAAATGATGACAGGATTATAATTTTGGGGTGAACTGTCCCTTTAAATCTAATTCAGGCTTTGAGGAAATAATGTCAAGGTGCAAACATTTAGACTTTAAAACACTGTGAGTGACTGAAACCTGTCAAATATTTTAACGTCATAATTTTTCTTGCTTTTCTCTATCCCCACCATTATTATTTTAATTTCCATAGGTTCCTCCCTAGGTTCACCTTTGGGCTGCTCTAGCCTATAGCACATACTAGGGAGGCAGGTATAAACATACCAGGACCACATCTGATTGGTCAAATTTAGATAAGCAACCAATGCATGCAACACACAAATGTGTGGCACAATAAATAAATTTAAAAGGTTAGTACACCTAAAGTTACATTTCTGTTGTCTATTTCTCACCCTCATGTCGTTCCAGTCTCCTGAGACCTTTGTTCATCTTTGGAAGACTAAGATATTTTAGATTAAAGTAACTTGGATTAAAGCTCTCATCCTCCATAAAATAAGCGATGTTCAAAATTCCAGAAAAGAAACCAAAAACATTCAATGTGACTTCAACTGTAGGCATACGAAGCTCCAAGAACAGTTTTGTGCACCAAAAAATACTGTAAAAGCAACTTTGTTCACGCATGTCTTCCTTATCAGGTCAGGATGTTTATTTAATATTGTCAGTACATTGTATTTCCATTTGAGACCACAGTGCAACACGCACATCATAAATGATTTGCACTTCTTTGGGATATGGATATTGCATATACTATTAATGTAGTTACAATAATTTAAATTTTTTTTTTTACTCGTATGCACTTTTGTAGTCAATCTCAATGGTCTGTTTTTTTTTTTTTTGTGTTCAGGGTTGATTTAGAAGGGGCCACATTACCTCCTGTGTTTGTGTTGAAGGCTGAAGTTCCAGTGCAGGTTTTCGGGGACAGCGGTTGAGGCTGTGGTGATGGAGATGAAGTTGGTTCCTCCTCCTCCTGCTCCTCGTGTCTCTCAGCAGAGTCCTCTCCAAGTGGAGCTCCGGGTCGCTAATGGACAGTGTACTTCTAAAGGATGCTCTGATGGTAAGCACAACCTTAAGATGTAACAGATTATCTATGATTTGTATGAAAAAAAACATGATTTTTTTAATTTTTTTAAATTTATTTTATTGTTTTTGCATCGTGATGAAAGTTGCGAGCAGTTGAAAACCATGTACAGTTAAAATATTAGCCCTTCTGTGAAATTATAATTCTATAATTTCAAATATTTCCCATGTGATTTTTAAGAGAGCAAGGGAATTTTGTCTGTAGAAATACTTTATTTTAGTTTGTCTGGAACAAATGAACAAAAACATATTAAAAAGGTCAATATTATTAGCACTTTTTTTTTTTTTTTTTTTTCTTTTCTTTTTTTTCTTAATTTGCTACAAAACAAACTACTATTGTCCAATGGCTTGCCTAATAAACCTATCTTTCCCAATTAACATGGTTAAAGGGAATGTTCACGGAAATTTTTTTTTTTTTAATTGTCGTCATTTACTCACCTTTTACTTGTCCTGTTGAACACAAAGATATTTTGAAGAATGTTGACCGTCCATAGTTGGCCACCAGTAGACCACCATTGACCATCCATAGTAGGAAAAACAAATACTATGGTTTTCAATATTCAAAACTGTCAAAACTCAAACTGGTTTGGAACAAGTAAAGGGTGAGTAAATGATGACAATTGTCATCATTTGGGTGAACTATCCCTTTAAATTGCCCTTTAAATGGACTACTAGTATCTTGCAAAATAACTAGTAAAATGTCATGTACTGTCATCATGGCAAAGACCAAAGAAATTAGTTATTAGAAATGATTGTGTTTTAAAATTGGGTTAAATCTCTGTTAAACAGCACTTGAGAAATGTTTGAAAAATAATACATTTCCCAGGTGGGCTAATAATTCTGCCTTCAATTGTGTGTAAAGAGGCACAAAACGGAGCTCTGTTTGTTACTTGTGCTTTGCGTTCAAACACACACAGTATACACAAATTTGGCAAAAATCAAGCTGAAATCATGGCCTTTTGTGATTTTTGTCAAATCCAAGTCTTAACAAGCAACACTTTGAAAAAAAATCATACAGACAAAACAAAACTAATACCTCTGGCACCTGATTATACATTGATACATATCATGTTTGTGTGCAAGAAACAATGGTTTATTATTATTATTATTATTATTATTATTATTATTATTATCAAACATTTCCAAACAGTAAAACTACACTGAATTTGATATGCATTTAATACACACCTGGCACTGAATGAATTACAGTGAGCTGCAGTTAATTGATCAAGTAATTGCCTTTAAATGCATTTCAGAGGACATGTATACTTCATACTACTCTGACATGGACTACCCTGTTACTAAAGCACTGAGAGAGCCTGTATATGTGGAGGTGCGCATGCTGAACACTACTGATCCCAGCGTCACCCTGCACCTGGAGCACTGCTGGACCACGTCTGATCCTGAGGCCCTGAGCCCGCCGCAGTGGGACCTCCTGGATAACGGGTAAACCTCAGCACTTTAATTTTATTATCTGGTATAGTTCACAAATAAAAAAAATCTGTAACATTTCCTAATTCCTCCATTTGTTCCAAAGCTGTTTGAGTTTCTTTCTCATGCTGAACACAAAAGATATTTGGAAGAATGCTGAAACCATTTCCATAGTAGTTTTTGTTCCTATACTATGAGTGTCAATTCTTTAGAATATCTTGTTTTGAAGAAACGGTAGTATTGTCCCCCCTACAGTTATGTTCAACAGAAAAACGAATCTCATAAAGGTTTGGAACCACTTGAGTGAGTAAATGATGGGTAAATTGACATTTTGGGGGGATCTATGTCTTTAAAGCCAGACCCTGAAGGCAAAACACATTTTACGCACCTGTCGATCCCAAAAAAATACACGTTTAAGTGTTTTATTAGACTTTTTTAATACACATTTGTTGGTTTAGTGCTCTTTGTAGATTTAGATTAAAATACACTTTTTTTTTTTAAGGTTTTGTTTTGTTTTTTTTGAGCCATGATTCATATCTACAGTCGTGTCCAAAAGTTTTGAGAAATACATAAATATTGGAAATTGGAAAAGTTGCTGCTTAAGTTTTTATAATAGCAATTTGCATATACTCCAGAATGTTATGAAGAGTGATCAGATGAATTGCATAGTCCTTCTTTGCCATGAAAATTAACTTAATCCTGAAAAAACTTTCCACTGCATTTCATTGCTGTCATTAAAGGACCTGCTGAGATCATTTCAGTAATCGTCTTGTTAACTCAGGTGAGAATGTTGACGAGCACAAGGCTGGAGATCAGTATGTCAGGCTGATTGGGTTAGAATGGCAGACTTGACATGTTAAAAGGAGGGTGATGCTTCAAATCATTGTTCTTCCATTGTTAACCATGGTGACCTGCAAAGAAACGCGTGCAGCCATTGCGTTGCATTAAAATGGCTTCACAGGCAAGGATATTGTGGCTACTAAGATTACACCTAAATCAACAATTTATAGGATCATCAAGAACTTCAAGGAAAGAAGTTCAATTGTTGTTAAGAAGGCTTCAGGGCGTCCAAGAAAGTCCAGCAAGCGCCAGGATCGTCTCCTAAAGAGGATTCAGGTGCGGGATCGGAGTGCCACCAGTGCAGAGCATCTGCACGCACAGTGAGGCGAAGACTTTTGGAAGATGGCGTGGTGTCAAGAAGGGCAGCAAAGAAGCAACTTCTCTCCAAAAAAAACATCAGGGACAGATTGATCTTCTGCAAAAAGTATGGCGAATGGACTGCTGAGGACTGGGGCAAAGTCATATTCTCCGATGAAGCCCCTTTCCGATTGTTTGGGGCATCTGGAAAAAGGCTTGTCCGGAGAAGAAAAGGTGAGCGCTACCATCAGTCCTGTGTCATGCCAACAGTAAAGCATCCTGAGACCATTCATGTGTGGGGTTGCTTCTCATCCAAGGGAGTGGGCTCACTCACAATTTTGCCCAAAAACACAGCCATGAATAAAGAATGGTAACAAAACACCCTCCAACAGCAACTTCTTCCAACAATCCAACAACAGTTTGTTGAAGAACAATGCATTTTCCAGAACGATGGAGCACTGTGCCATAAGGCAAAAGAGATATCTAAGTGGCTCGGGGACCAAAACGTTGAAATTTTGGGTCCAAGGCCTAGAAACTCCCCAGATCTTAATCCCATTGAGAACTTGTGGTCAATCCTCAAGAGGCGGGTGGACAAACAAAAACCCACTAATTCTGACAAACTCCAAGAAGTGATTATGAAAGAATGGGTTGCTATCAGTCAGGATTTGGCCCAGAAGTTGATTGAGAACATGCCCAGTCGAATTGCAGAGGTCCTGAAAAAGAAGGGCCAACACTGCAAATACTGACTCTTTGCATAAATTTCATGTAATTGTCAATAAAAGCCTTTGAAACGTATGAAGTGCTTGTAATTATATTTCAATACATCACAGAAACAACTGAAACAAAGATCTAAAAGCAGTTTAGCAGCAAACTTTGTGAACTAATATTTGTGTCATTCTCAAAACGTTTGGCCACGACTGTATATTCTGAAGGCTTTTACAGAGGGATTTGTTCAGACATAATTTCCATTTAAATTCTAGAAAAGTGTTTTGGGTTTTTTCTGCCTTAGCTGAACAGTCACAACATTCACAGTATTTTCTGAATTTGAGTGATTTAAAAAAAAAAAATCGATTCCCAAAAATCATTCTGCAAAAGCATTTGAGTTTAATGTGCAAAACACAAATTCAAATTATTTTTGTGCTAAAATGTATGCAAATGTATACATATTTAATGAAGCAATTCCACATTTGCACATGAAACCACTTTTTGAACAAACATGAAAATGACATGTTCAACTTCGACGCTTTTGGTGCATAGATTTAAGCTTGGTCTCATTTTAAAGACAGATGTCAGATTGTAGTTGAAGTGAAAAAAAAGTAATAATAAAACTCAATGTAGATTTTAATATATAACATAAAATATGTATTTTACAAAACATGTTTTAGCCTAGAATTGACAGTAAATCTAAATTAAATGTCTAAACGAATTATATTCAAAATTCCAAAGTTGTCAAGAATCTCTCAAGAATCTCAAAAAAATGAGCTAAGAAGATTTTGTTAGGCCGCAGTACCAAATATCACCACCAGATGACATCCAGTTTCCATTGGTGACCATACAAATGCGCCCCCTGTTTTGAGAATCATGAACAGGGCTTGATATTAACTTTTTTTTGATAACCAGCCACTGTGGCTAGTAGTTTTCCAACGTTACTAGCCACTCAGCATTTTCACTAGCCACAATTTTGGTGTTGGAAAAATATATTTTATATACATAAATTTGACTTTGGCATGCATGCTAAAAATGACAAATGTTTAAGTTTTGTGTTATGTCCACATGCCCATTTTTCTCACTTTTTAGAGCTCAACACTAAGGATTTACCATTTTTAACTAATTATTTCCTTGCCACAAATTTTAATAATGTGTCAAAAGTTAAATATAGCTGTATACATGCACTTTTTATTCAACAAAAATGTTAATAAAAAAAAATAAAAAAACTATTGACATTTTTTTTTAAATTATTCTCATTTATCTAAAAATATACACTGCAATCTGTCCTGGTGTAAGGTCCCAGATCATCAGGTAACTATAGATAAATGGAGAGTTAATCTACTATTAAACCAATGTTATTGTAAAGGATGATGAATAAACCATATTAACAAAAATAACTGCAAGCAAAAGAAAGCAGGTGAAAAACATTCTGTGTGCGATAGTGAAAGGATGATCACGTGCACACGGTTAACGTTAGGCCCAGTAATAATCTGTTCAAAGAATGGTGAAAGCGACAACAGCTGCTGCATACAAAACATCTGGAGATCTCTTGAAAGCAGCAGGACTGTGGGTGCACGAGAACCGCTTTTTTCCTATCTATTTCAAAGAGAAACGATCGCACCAGGACGAGGCAGCACAAGCAATTTAAAAAATATTTTCAACCAGCAAAAGTGGCTAGTGGGGGTGTCTGTCTAACAGCTGAAATCTACGGTGTTAATGTCAAGCTCTGATTATGAACCATATGTTTTCATACTTTTGACAATATTTGTAGAGTAGACATACAATTCTAAAGTAGTATGGGAGGTGTAGTGGTATTTGATTTGAATTTAGCCTCTAAAAAAAGCATGCTGTAGCAAAGTAATGCTTTACGACTCTTGAGTATCCTTGTTGCAAATGAAAAAAATAACTGCTGCTCAGTAATACCTATCGACCGTAAATGGTCCTACAGTTTGTATGGTGACAGTAAATGTGTTTTTTTATCTATTACTCTTCCTATATAACAAAAGAACAGTGGTAAAATAAATATTTAGAAGTTTTGTACCTCTCCAACAACATATAGTTTGTCATGATTAGATTAGGATTTCATTGCAAAAGAGGAATTCTCGGTGAGGTCAAACAGTTGAGGAAATATGGTGATGACCGTTAGTTAATGATGTTCACCTTCAATGTCTTCTGTGGCCATGTGCTGTCATCTTCATTCACTACATTTCTTATTTCACTGAATGAATTAATCACTGCTTTATGGTTTGCCATTTCTTCTTTTTCTGTCTCTCTCTATAGCTGCCCACATAATGATGACCATCAGTGGACCACCATGCTTTCTGTGGGCTCTTCAGGGCTGCAGTTTCCATCTCATTACAGGCGTTTCATTGTGAATGTGTTCACGGCTGTAGATCAGTCTTCTTTGCAGGAACGGGTATGAAGTGATTCGTCCTCCTCGTGTTCTTCGTAGCATTCAGTTCCCTTATTGTATATGTTTTGTGCATGTTTATTTGTATTGTCCTTTTGTAATTTTTAAACAGATCTTCATTCACTGCATTACATCGGTTTGCCATTCGTCTGACACTGAGTCATGTGAACCAATCTGTGACCACACGACAAGTGAGTGAGAGACTGGGCTCAATAATAATAATAATAATAATAATAATAATAATAATATTTACATCTATCAGTATTACAAGTATTTGTATTTGCTCTGTGTATATTAAAATTAATATTTAAAAATTGTAAATTATATTTTACATAAATGAATCTATATTTAAATAAAATGACCAAAAATCTTTATTATTATTATGATTATAATTATTATTATTATTTATTAGTATTAAAATTGATTGTTATAAATTTGTGTAGGATTATTTGAAAAATACCAAATGAATTTTCTTAAATGTATAAAACTTTACATTTAAAAATAAATATTTGAATTAAAATATAATCATTAAAGCTAACAATGTTATAAATACACATTTAATAACTTGAATTTATAATTGTCTATTAAGTGTGTGGGTGTATATATAAGTGCTTTGTTACATGGATATTTTAATGAAATAAATATTACAATAATTATAAATGACATTCAACTTAAACCTTATAAAAATAAAAATATTATTGTTATTTACATTAACAATGTTATAAATGCATAATAGTTGAAATCTAATTATTTAAGGTTTATCAATTAAAATTATGCAAGAAAAACATCAGTGCGCACATCTAGGAGATTCTTGAAGGCAGGTGCTCGATCAAGTCAAACAAAATAGAAAAAGTCAAAGAAGTCTGCACACTGCCACTTTAAAATTGCCTTTTGAGAGCTAAAGTGCTGATATATATATATATATATTTTTTACTTTTTATAAATTAAAATAAAAACACACATGCGTATATGTGGACTTTCTTTTTTTCTGTCCGTTAGAAAGAGCCATTTCAGAAGAGTTGAAGGATTCTAAGAAGTTAGTTGTTTCGAGTGGAGAGCTCATACTGGTATCCAGTTTACCAGTTTCTGACCATCTTGTACATGAGCAAGGTATGAAAGAGCACCATGAATTTTTGTAATTTAAAAAAAAAAACAACAACAACATGCATACAGTGAATGACCCATTCCAACTACCTAAAACCGTGTCCGTCCAATAGTTTGGCAGGTGTTGGATTCTGGATTGTGGGCAGCAGGAGCTCTCACTGTGTTTGCTCTCTGTGGGTTTACCATCACTGTTTTAACACATCGGCTAAGACCTGCACCTCAACCTGTTCCAGTCTGAACACAATAAAACCAGTGTCACTAAACTAAAACCATTGTCATAGTTGATTTATTTTTTTATTTACATTTTTTTTTTTTTAGGATTTCCAGGTTAATGAGAAGAACTGAACTAGCCTTACCTGAGTTGGCATTCATTTATAGCACAGCAGCATTTCCAAACTCAATTTAACATTAAAATTGATTTAAAGGCATAGCCCACTGAAATACGTCATCATTTACTCATGTTTTAATGTGCTGGTATGCTGTTCTTTTTTTTTTTTTTTTTCTGTGGAAAATAAAAAGATACTTTAAAAAATGTTGGAAACCAAACAACATTTTATGTTCTACTGAAGAAAATGACATGAGGGCAAGTAAATAGAATATAAGTTTCATTTTTGGGTGTATTATTGATTTTTTTTTTATATATATATATATATATAATTATTATTATTTTTTTAGATTTTGTAAACATACAATTTATGGCAACCATTGACTTACACTGTATTTTTTCTTTTTATGGAAGTTGGCTAATGTCCATTTTCTTTAAAATGTCTGATTTTGTGTTCAGCCGCCAATTCAGTTCAAGTTTATTTGCATAGCGCTTTTTACAATAATTATTGTTTCAAAGCATCTTTACAAAAGGTGCACATTATTGCATTACAATCAGATTAAGTTAGTTACAATCATTCATTCATTTTCCTTCGGCTTAGTCCCTTTATTCATCAGGGTTATTCTAGCAATAAATCAATGTGTTGTTGTTTTGGGGTAACAACACTATTAAAATTACTTATACAAGTTCTTCATCACTTATTTTACTTTTATCATTTTTTATATATATATATATATATATATATGATGAATATATTTATAGCGGTGGCGCAGTGGGTAGCGCTGTCGCCTCACAGCAAGAAGGTCGCTGGTTCGAGCCTCTGCTGGGTCAGTTGGCATTTCTGTGTGGAGTTTGCATGTTCTCCCCGTGTTCGCATGGGTTTCCTCCGGGTGCTCCGGTTTCCCCCACAAGTCCAAAGACATGCTCTATGGCTGAATTAGGTAAGCTAAATTGTCCGTAGTGTATGAGTGTGTGTGTATGGATGTTTCCCAGCACTGGGTTGCAGCTGGAAGGGCATAAAACATATGCTGGATAAGTTGGCGGTTCATTCCACTGTGGTGAACCCTGATGAATAAAGGGACTAAGCTGAAGGAAAAAATAAATGAATTTAAATACAATTTTAATATGATGTAGTAAAGAATTCCTTTTTTTGAAGTAAGTTACTTACCCAACACTGCTGGTATCTAACGAATAAGTTATAAGTACAAAACCTAATGAATGAGCTCTTGTATAAATCAGACAGAGAACGGTTTATTAAAAATAATCATTTGGCATGTCTAATATATACACAATGACACAGTGTCAAAATACAGTAAAAAAGTTATGCAGTGATGTTTCCCTTTTCTTCTGAATTTGGATATTCCATTTCCATCGACATTAGGTACTCTAGAAAGAGAGGGGAAAAAAATGTGTTACGTGTAATACTTATGCCAGAATGCTTGATTCTGATTTGTCAATCACAACATTTTAAGTTGGACTGCTGATAAGCCTTATTATTTAATTTACTTCTGTTTACTTATGTTTAATTTACAGATGTTTGTATCAATATGTTAGTCAAGCTATTGTGCTCCAAAACAGTGACTAAATTTACATTTAGAGACATAAACATCCAAAGCTTGCAGTTTGTCACTTCCTCCTAAAGGATCAAAGAATTTGTTTTTTTGACATCACCTCATACTCCAGTTTCTCATCAAATCTTCTGACCAATTAAATGCTCTCTACTATCTGACATGCCCCGCCCCCTTCAAGACGCTTCTCATTTGCTTTTCATCTGATGTGTTTGAGCTCAACCACTCTCACTGGAAGAGCTGTGATTTTAAAAAAAAATGCTATTGGCTGTTTTTTATAAAAGGGGAGGGGCTATTCAATGTCCCACCCAGTCTTCATGTTTCAGTTGAGATTACGTCAAACATCAAATAAAAAAATGCACATTTCAAAGCACTTCACGTGACCTTTAAAGCAGCAGTTTATGTTCAGAACATAAGTTGCTATGGCAACTGACATACCCTGAAAGTTACCTTGGCTTATGTCACTTAAACCCCCTTTAAATATTTGCTCAGACAAAAAAAAAAATTGCACACATTCTAACAATGTATGGGGGAAATCTAAATCTTAAAGCTGTATTAGACCCAATCCCAATTCTACCCCTTAGCCCTTACCCCTCGTTTTGCGTGTTCACATGAAGGGTAGGGGTGTCCCAATTCTCTTTAGCTTGAAGGCGTAGGGCTAAGGGGAAGGGCTAGATAGCCCTTGAAACTGAGATTTTTCAGGACCACACTCAAAACCAAGGGGTACAAAAATTTCCCAGAACACACCAGCTACAACGGCAACATGGCTGCACCAGGAAGTAAGGAGATGCACAAATTAGTATTTTTTTTGTCATTATTACGAATTTTTACAACAAACAAGCATATGTTTTAATACATTCATAACCGCGTTTGTGTTTTACCGTCATGCTTTTTTTTTTAAACGCTAAAGTAAAAACCGCTAAATTTCGCTTTCTATAATTCCAAATAATAAATCCTGTATAGTAGTCCCATAACATTCTGTCACCCGATGACACTCGAATACCCTGTCAGAAAAGTCTAGTGGCTGGGAATGACCTTTTTACAGTGCCTGGTATAATGTTAATGTTGTTTTTGTGTGTTTACATAGATGAATACGGCCATGGTGTAAATGCACAGTACAGTTACGATCTTATTGCCACATTATATCCCTGATGATAACATGATATTTACCTTCAGTAATTTCCTGAAGATAAATACCAAAAAATAACGCAACTGGAATAGCTACAGCAGTCGCCGTCATCGATCTCATATGAAGCAAGAGATCGCGATGACATATGATGATGTGTGCGGGTGTTGTAGTGCTGTCCCATTTCTTAGGGGTAAAATTTGAAGCCCTTCCCCTTCACACTCTGTTTCAAGGGAAAGGGGTAGGGGTACAAAAATAGAATTGGGATTGGGCCTTAGTTTCATTGTCATGATCCTTTTCATCAATATTGTATAGAATTTTGTTTCATGTAGTGTTTTAGTTTAAAAAGCCATTACTGTCCTGCAATTTTATTTCGAAAGACAATATATTTCTTTAGGATAATTACATTTCCTTTTTCAGGAATTAATAATGGAAAGATCAAAATTAGGGCCCAATCCCAATTCTACACCTTAGCCCTTCCCCCTCATTTTGTGGTAGGGGTGTCCAAATTCTCTTTAGCTTGAAGGAGTAGGGCGAAGGGGAAGGGCTAGATAGCCTTTGAAACTAAGATTTTCCAGGACCACACTAGAAACCATGGGGTATGAAAATTTCCCAGAATACACCAGCTACAACGGCAACATGGCTGCACACTGAAGTAAGGAGATGCACAAATTGAAGTATTTTTTGTTATTATTAAGAATTTTTACAACAAACAAGCATATGTTTCAATACATTCATCACCACGTTCTTGTTTTACTATCATGCTTTTTAAAAATAAAACGATTTTTAAAAAACTGCTAAATTTTGCTATCTACACTACCTAACAAAAGTCTTGTCGTTGATCCCAGTTGTAAGAGCAACAAATAATAACTTGACTTCTAGTTGATCATTTGGAGAAGTGGCAGAAGGTAGATTTTTCCGATGAATAATCTGTTGAACTGCATCCCAATCATCACAAAAACTGCAGAAGAGCTATTGGAACCCACATGGACCCACGATTTTTACAGAAATCAGTCAAGTTTGGTGAAGGAAAAATCATGGTTTGGGGTTACATTCAGTATGGGGGGGTGTGGGAGATCTGCAGAGTGGATGGCAACATCAGCCTGAGGTATCAAGACATTTGTGCTGCCCATTACATTACAAACCACAGGAGAGGGCAAATTCTTCAGCAGCATAGCGTTCCTTTTCATACTTCAGCCTCCACATCAAAGTTCCTAAAAGCAAAGAAGGTCAAGGTGCTCCAGGATTGGCCAGCCCAGTCACCAGACATGAACATTATTGAGCATGTCTGGGGTAAGATGAAGGAGGAGGCATTGAAGATGAATCCAAAGAATCTCTGGGAGTCCTGCAAGAATGCTTTCTTTGCCATTCCAGATGACTTTATTAATAAGTTATTTGAGTCATTGCAGAGATGTATGGATGCAGTCCTCCAAGCTCATGGGAGTCATACACAATATTAATTCTTTTTCCACTGCACCAGGACTTTATATTCTATACTGTACATTATTTCTGTTAAGTGGCAAGACTTTTGTCTAAGAAAAGTCAGACGTTACTGTCCTAATTAAATAATTAAAAATCAAGGCATGATCATATTTTATTCTGGTAAAATAAGCATAATCTAGAGGCCTTTGCCTTTCATATAAGCCACTTCTGATACCAAATGATCAACTAAAAGTCAAGTTATTATTTGCTGTTCCTAAAACTTGAATAAGCAACAAGACTTTTGTCAGGTAGTGTATAATCCATAATAATAACTCCTGTATAGTTGCTGGGAATTACCTTTTTACAGTGTCTTGTATAACGTTAATGTTGATTTCTTGTGCATAGATGAATATGGCCACGGTGTAAATGCACAGTACAGTTACGAGCTTATTGCCACATTATATCATTATGATAACATGATATCGTCGCCTTCGGTGATTTCCTGAAGATTCCTGAATACCAAAAAAAATTATGCAACTGGAGTAACTACAGCAGTCGCCATCGTTGATCTCATAAAGTAAGAGCTCGCAATGACATATGATGATGTGTGCTGTCCCATTTCTTAGGGGTAAATTTTGAAGCCCTTCCCCTTCACACTCTGTTTCAAGGGCCAAGGGAAATGGGTAGGGGTGCAAAAATAGAATTGGGATCTAAACACACATCCTTGATTTAAACGTCTTTAAAGTGACATATTTTATTTCTGCAATAACTGCCAGCAAATTAAATCAAATGTCAACAATAAAAGAGGTTATGTTCATTGTTGCATATTGTGGTCCATGCATTTGTGTGTGTGTGTTTTCTGAAGTTAAACGTCCTCCAAGATTTACCTTCAGTGTTGTCGATGTCTGGACTTGTTGACATGAGAATCCAGGCCAGGCCGACCAGCAGAGAGACTACCAGATTCACTGTGATCCAGGGGTAAAGGATGCTGCGCTCTGAGCCCGGCGGCCTAAGGAAAAACAAACACACATAAACACAACTCGACTCTTACTATTCTGTCCAGCATTTACCCAGCATGCTCTACAGAGAGAGAGACGTCTTACCAGAGTGTCATGTTATAGCTGGAGTACTTGTAGAGGTTGATGCGATCACTCGTCATCTGCTGGCTTAATGATAACACAAGCGCTGAAAAGTAGACTGGAGGAGAGAAAGGATATATTCAAAATACTTAATCAAAGGTTTGGAACAGAATAATTTTTTATGTCTCTGAGCAATTTAAGGCTTCCTTGATGAATACAAGCAAGTAAGCTGTTTGATTTTGGATGATATTTTACTTTTTAATTTTTAACACAAAATGAGGGGGAAAATAAATAAATAAATAGAGAACTGAACAAAAAAAAAAGTCACCAGAGACATCACATACAGCTATTACATCATTCTTATAGTGTTATACAGTTACATTCTTAATGGAGCTTACGATTTTGTACATACTTTTGAATAGAATCATGTTTTTAATATGTATATAAAAAAAAAGAATAACTAAATATTCATTTATTCATTCATTCATTTTCCTTCGGCTCAGTCCCTTATTTATCAGGGGTCGACACAGCGGAATGAACCGCCAACTATTCCAGCATATGTTTTACGCAGCGGATGCCCTTCCAGCCGCAACCTATTACTGGGAAACACCCATACACTTTCACATTCCCACACACTCATACACTATGGACAATTTAGTTTATTCAATTCACCCACAGCACATGTCTTTGGACTGTGGGGGAAACCAGAGCACCTGGAGGAAACCTACACCAACACGGGGAGAACATGCAAACTCCACACAGAAATGCCAACTGGCCCAGCCGGGATTCGAACCAGCGACCTTCTTGCTGTGAGGCCACACTGCTAACCACTGATATAATATAATGTTTAGGAAATATAATCTTTTTATTATATCATGTGACACCAGAGTAACTAAAAGTAAAAAATATTTTTTAATAAAATATTGTCTTGTAGGAGTATTTTTGTTACACAAAACAACAACAAAGATGCCATGTTTTCAGACATGTTTATATTTTTAACAACATAATATTTTAAAGCTCGAAATGAATTAAATTATATTTGATATTTGGAAGGAATTTTATTAAACCTTCATTGAATAAAACAAATATAAACATTTTACTCAAACCCGTATTATATAAATACAGTAAATACAGAGAAAACAAGAATCTTTAAGTGGTCTATCATTTTTTTTTTCCATAGCTGCACACTCTTTCAAAATGAATAAAAGTAATAAATACATTTACAAGTTATTTAAAAATGTAATGATAACAATATTAATAATAAAAATAATAATACAGAGTATTCCAGTTTTCAATACTGATTGGTCTTTTTTATGAGTACATTAATCAAATTCTTAAATAGCTTAGCTCCATCTTACCTTTCTGCCCTTTTGACTGAGGACAATCCAACTAGATCACTTTGCTCATCAAAGCAGAGATTTTTTGTTGATTCCTAAGTCTAGGCTAAAATGTCGGGGCGATCAAGCTTTCTCTGTAACTGCTTCTAAACTTTGGAATGATTTTCCCCTTTTCATTAGATTGGCACCATATTTGACTGTTTTCAAATGAAAGTTAAAAACTTTCCTGTTTGACAAAGCATTTACCACACAAATGGGTTTTATTTCATATTCTACTGGCTTCACACCATGTAAAAGCTTTTATTTTCTTTTATTCTTTGTATTTTTTTTTTACTTGTTTATGTCTTTGACTTACTCTTGTTGTTTGTGACTTTTAGTTATTGTTAAGCACTTGGGTTGCTTTTAATTGTGCTGTATAAATGTCATTTAAATACTGTCATTATCAAATCAAAAAGGGAAACTCACAGACGGAGGCGAGCACTACAGGACTCAGTGTCAGTAAACTCCTCATGGCGGCTGGGGCTTTGGCTAGATTGACCCTGTTGGCAGAAAAACAAGCACTGGTTATTGATGTGGAGGGCTCAGCCAGAAGTGTAGTGTTGGTATCAGATGTGAATGTGACCTGTCGAAGGCAGAGACGGTGCTGAGAGCGAGCAGCAGGTACAGCAGGGACTGTGCAGGATATGCCAGTGTGTGAAACTGCTGCAGCAGGTTAGACAGAGAGCTCATCTGATCCCCGGCCAACACATACACCACTATGATGTTC
The DNA here is from genome assembly GCA_903798115.1 of Danio jaintianensis. Classification (NCBI taxonomy): domain Eukaryota; kingdom Metazoa; phylum Chordata; class Actinopteri; order Cypriniformes; family Danionidae; genus Danio; species Danio jaintianensis. Next base: position 7,622,215 of record CAIGQV010000919.1, read on the forward strand.
CAAACCGCATAACCAGCCAGGAAACCATGAGAGAACAGACCGATCACCCTGCGGAGTGTACGGAAGCATACAAGCATAGCAAAATTACGATTTATCACTCACTTACATTGTTCTCTGACATAGTAAGTAATATTTTAAAAACCACTCCGACTAAACATTTGTTGCAATGTATTCATTGAAAACTGATTTTTAAAAGGAAAATGAATGATTTTGAAAGGTCCAATGAAATTAAAATAACGTTTTTTTTAGATGTTAGTATCAGTATTGTTAGTTTTTAGGACATCTATAAGCTAGTGTGCTCCAAAACAGTGACAAAATTTGCGTTTAGAAGATATAAAACTGATATAAACATGTAAAGCTCGTAGTTTGTCACTTCCGCCTAAATGGATCAACAGTTTTATTCACATCACCTCATACCTTCAGTTTCTCATCAAATCTTGACCAATCAAAAACTCTCTATTCTCTGACATGCCCCGCCCCCTTTAAGATGCTTCTCATTTGCTTTTCATTTGATGCACTTGAGATCAAGCACTCTCACTGGCAGAACTGTGATAAAACAAAACACTATTGGCTGTTTTTTAAAAAGGGGGAGGAGCTACACTATGTCCCACCCTCACTTCGTGTTTCAGTTGAGATGGCGTCAAACGTCGAATAAAAATGCACATTTTAAAGCACTTCACGGGACTATTCAGTGTGTTTCAAAGTATTAAAATTACATCTAACTCACCTTTTTGATATACCTTTAGTTCAGAATGCATTTTGAAATACACACTGAATTTTACTACAAATATCACATAATGTACATGCAGTACAGGTGAATTGAATAAACTAAATTGGCCGTAGTATATGTGTGTGAATGAGAGCCTATGGGTGTTTCCCAGTACTGGGTTGCAGCTGGAAGGGCATCCGCTGCGTAAAAAACATATGCTGGATAAGTTGGGGGTTCATTCCGCTGTGGCGACCCTGATGAAAAAAGGGACTAAGCCGAAGGAAAATGAAATGAACATTTGTTTTTACTATATTATTATTTCTTGTATACCTTTAAGAATCCCTTATCCAAAGAGCACCGACACATTAATTTTTTCTGAAGCACTTTTTGAATTTCATTATACTAATACAGAAAACTAATGAAATTATATGCAATTCCATGTCATCACACCACATTCAATAATCAAAAACATGCGATCCACCTTGTTTTGAAGTAAAAAAGACACCTTAAATGCATGTGGTGCCATCATTTTAATAATCGGTAACACTTTAGTTTAGGTCACAATTCATTATGCTATAGACTGATTTCACGCGGCTGCCATTTTAAAAGCGGAATTGAGGCTGCGCTGGGAAGAAACCCGGAAGTATTGCTTGAAGTCACACAGGAACGTTGTGTACCTGGCTGTTTATCTTATCAGCAAAGAGAAAGTGACACAAATTTATCATTTCACCGCCTTCCGAGTGACCCGAAGGTCCGTTCTGAATGGACAGTGAAAATAAAAAGTTAATGAACTGATTCCTTCACTATATTAGACTTGTCACAATACTAAATTTTGGGACTGAAATAATAAAAATAAAAAAAACATCCATTTCCCACTAACATTTAAGCGCGTTCTTAAACACCGCTGATTTGCAATAGTGTTCACCAGTTCTCAACAGAAATGACTGCGATTGGCTGTGAAGGTCATCAGTTCACTGCACTTCACCGATGTTTACCGAGTGCAAACACAGACGAGCGATCCGCTGATGACTTGACTGATCTTCGCTGCTTTAAAACGCTCCAGTGTCCCTGTATCTGTGACAGTGGTGAACTGATGACCTTCACGGCCAATCACAATCATTTCTGTTGAGCACTGGTGAATACTATGGCAAATGAACAGTGTTTAAGAACACGCTCAACGGCACTTAAATGTTAGCGGGAAACGGACGTTTTTAAAATTTCAGTACCGGGACAACATTATTACAGACAACATGATGGTGTGCTACAGGGGACTGCATTGTTTTATCACTCACCTGGTTACATAGGCTGAAGCATGGAAGTGTCCCCACAGTGTTTATCTGGTGCGATGAACTGAAGCCTAGGAGGACACTTAAGTGTATTACTCTTAAAGTGATTGTGATTTAGTTTGATGCCTAATATGCTTTTAATTGTTTATATTAAACTTGAATGATATTAAAATGATGTTTACACCCCATCTGCACTTTGAAATCGCGGCAACAGCTGGAGGTTAGTAGTCCACAGCATGTTGTTGCAATGTTTACAGTGCTGATCCTATACTTCCGGGTTTCTTCCCACCGCAGCCTCGCTTTCGTTTTTTAAAATGGCGGCCGTGTGAAATAAGCGTATTAACTACTGGCTTATTACCTGCCTATTATTAAGATATTAACTGTTCATTAGTAGTTATAAAGTGTGATCTTATTCTGCATCCCTGATCCTATCCAAAACCTAAACTCAACGTCTACCTTACTAACTATTAACAAGCTAGTTAATGATTTGTTAATACCGTGATTTGTGACTTAAAATAAAGCATTACTGTTATATCTTATTGACCATCTAATCAAAGACGGCTCATTAGCAATACAGTTGAAGTCAAATTGATTAGCCTTCCTGTAATTTTTTTTTCTTTTTCAAATATTTCCCAAATGATGTTTAACAGAGCAAGGAATTTTTCAAAGTATTTCCTATAATATTTTTTCTTCTGGAGAAAGTCTTATTTGTTTTATTTCGGTTAGAATAAAAGCAGCTTTTACTTTTTTTTAAAAACCATTTTAAGGTCAATATTATTATCCCCCTTAAGCTATGTATTTTTTTTCGGATTGTCTACAGAACAAACCATCATTATACAACGACTTGCCTAATTACCCTAACTTGCCTAATTAGCCTAGTTAAGCCTTTAAATGTCACTTTAAGCTGAATATTAATATCTTGAAAAATATCTAGTAAAATATGATGTACTGTCATCATAAATAAAGATAAAAGAAATCAGTTATTAGAAATTAGTTATTAAAACTATTATGTTTAGAAATGTGTTAAAACAGAAATTGGGGAAAAAAATATACAGGAGGGGCTAATAATTCTGACTTCAACTGCAACTGTTGCTATTTCTAAAGCAATAGCACAGCTCTGACTGAATCTGAATGAAAGTCAAATGTCAGGAAATGCTGAGGGAGACACCTGAAGCCGCTGTGTACTCTCATGGAGACGTCTCTGGTGGTCCACATTGAGCGGATGTCCATAAAGCTCTGCTCCATCGGGTCACTGGGTTTCCACTGCTCCACTCGATCAGCCGCTTGAAAACGACCTGCAGTCAAACAAACAGTCACTCAACCTGCAGAAAAGAGTCATTCAAACAACTTACAACTACTTCAGTGTTTAGGTGTCTTAAAGCAGGGTTCATACACATTTTTACTACTAAAATTCCATGACTTTTCCATGATTTTTCCAAGACTTTCAAGTAAATTTTCATGATCTAATGTTTCATGCAATGTTTACATATACATGATAAAAGAAAAACAATGCATGTTCAAATTTATTACAGCATATCATAAAACACGTAACAATCTAGTTTCAAATTATATTTATATCTATGTAAAATTGATTTAGATAATGCTTACACAGCACTAATAACATACTAGGTATGTGATTGGCCAAGGACAGAAAAGAAGTAAAGACAACTACCTATATTCAAAAATACAGATATCTGTTTTCCATGACTTTTCCAAAACTTTGTGGGCTTTTCTGTTTTTCCAAAATTTTCCAGGCCTGGAAAATGCCATGTCAAAATTCCATGACTTTTCCAGGTTTTCCATGACCGTATGAACCCTGTAAAGGCATAGTTCAGCTCGTGCTCAAGACCGTTTGCCAAGTCTGTGTGAATTAAAGTGAATACTGTTGTAAATAATGTTCAGTTGGCGGCACAGTGGCTCAATGGTTAGCACTGTCGCCTTACAGCAAGAAGGTCGCTAGTTTCAGTCCCGGCTGGGTCAGTTGGCATTTCTGTGTGGAGTTTGCATGTTCTCCCCCGTGTTGGCGTGGGTTTCCTCCCATTTCCCCCACAGTCCAAAGACATGCACTATAGGTGAATTGGGTGAACAAAATTGGCTGTAGTGTATGTGTGTGTGTGTGTGAGAGAATGTGAGAGTGTATGGGTGTTTTCCAGTACTGTGTTGCAGCTGGAAGGGCATCCGCTGCGTAAAACATATGCTGGAATAGTTGGCGGTACATTCCGCTGTGGCGACCCGTGATATATAAGGGACTAAGCCAAAGAAAAATGAATAAATGAATAGTGAAAACACATAAAAAGTCTGTTTTAGATGTGCCATCTGAGCTATAGAGCACAAAATGGCAGAAAATATCAACTCTGTTAGTGGGTTTTAAAAGTTTAACAATAGGCTAAACACCAATTAGCATCAAATGTTCCCTGTCATATTTAAAAGTCCCCTGAAGTGCTTTAAATTTTTTTTATTCAATGTATGACGAAATCTCAACTGAATCATTCATTCATTCATTCATTTTCTTTTCGGCTTATTCCCTTTATTAACCTGGGGTCGGCACAGCGGAACGAACCGCCAACTTATCCAGCATATGTTTTACGCAGCGGATGCCCTTCCAGCTGCAACCCATCACTGGGAAACATCCATACACACTCAATCACTCACATACACTATGGACAATTTAGCTTACCCCATTCAACTATAGTGCATGTCTTTGGACTTGTGGGGGAAACTGGAGCACCCGGAGGAAACCCACGCCAACACAGGGAGAACATGCAAACTCCACACAGAAACGCCAACTGACCCAGCCGTGACTGACTGACCCGAGGCGAACGTGCTACCCACTGCGCCACCGTGCAGCCCTCAACTGAATCAAATTAGGTTTTGTTTTTTTTCAAGCTCCCGTGTATTATTTTCTCATATTTACAAGTGTTTAGGTGAACCCTCGGTTTGAACACTCTTTGACGTGAATAAATTTCAGCATTCAGCAATAGTGTCCTAAAGGGGGCTGGACATGTCAAATACTAGAGAGCATTTGATTGGTCAGAACATTTGATAAGAAAATAAAGTATGTGGTGATGTTAAAAAAAACAAAACGTGGATTAATTTTGCTGGAAGTGACAAAGCTAAATATTTGAATGCTTGTATCTTCTAAAAGTGAATTTTGCCACTTTTTTGGAGCACACTAGATTACGGATTATGTTAAGACAAACATATTGATACTAATGGCTAAAAAACTTAAGCATTTAGCATTATTTTACCTTTTGGAATGAGTGTCATGTTTGTTTGTTTGTTTTGATGCGCAAATTACCAGTATCTGTTGAATTGTATTTGATGAAAAACCAAGGACCATAATTTAAGCTAAAAATCTTCTCGAATGTTCTGCTGATGAAAAAAAGTGGCCAGAGGGTAAGTAAATTAACACCAAGTTTTCATTTTGGCTGAACTGTCCCTTTATAGATAAATCAAACGACTTGAAACTCACGGCTCCTCTCCACAAACACCTTCCCCACAGGCTGACTCGGCCCTTGAGGAGCCGAGAACAAGGAATGCTGAGGAATGGGAGACTGGGGGTCCGTGATGACATCATCATCCTCTACGTCCAGTTCATTGTTGGACTGTGTTTCTGTAACTTTAGGTTTCACCCTGGAGAATAAAAAACAGAGTGTTAATTCAACATCTAATTAAATCTAGAGAGCTTTGAAAAAATTCCAACATCCAAAACGGATGCAAAATCTGGAATTTTAAAGTCATAAGTAGAGCCAGACAGAAAATATTTAGCTATTTCTGTGCACAATTTTGTAAAAAAATCTGCGGATTAATGCGGAATGATTTTGGGAGTATTGTAACTAAAAACTTAATACAGTATATGAAATAAAAAATAATACCTTTTTAACTTTTATTTAATTTTTACAATGCAAATCCAATTAGATCCACTTATTTGGTAAACAAAGCAGGTATCTCATATAATCTATCTACTAAAAGACAGAAAATATTACTTTACAAACTGTATTGTGAATAAATCAAATGAACATTTTCATATTAGTCTATAATAGTACTGAAATTAATTTAAAAACTGAATAAATACAAATTTACACACATTTACAAGTAAATAAATAGACTCAATGATGGGCTAAAAATCTGCGGAAATCTGCAGATTTCTGAGCACGCAGATTTCGCATTGGCCTAGTCATGAATATGTATACTAATTATTACAATTCCTTTTAAATTCAAGTGACTTTGTAACCTTTAATAAAAAAATACTTTCCCTTCCACTTGTAACAACCAGTTTTAAGCAGGCCAGGGTAACCCCGCTGCTCATAAAACCATCACTCAACACTTTCCGGAACCTTTTCATTCCTCGCTGGTGGAATGATCTTGCCATTCCCACACAGACTGCTAATTCGCTAGTATCATTCAAACGACTAAAATCGCATCTCTTCCACCATCCCCTGAACCCCTGTAAAAAATCCAGGACCCCACCTTCTCTTCCATTACACGACAACCTCAAAACATTGCAATTCTGAATGTGCTTCACACAGGTGAGTGGGCTTGACAAACCACCTGTAGAAAACACTCCTTTACCTTTCTAACAAATTAACCAACACTTACACCAGTTTTTGGATCAGACACATTCTTACAAATCACTCCAATCTAAAAAAATAATAATAATAAAAAATATATATTTATGCATTTATGAAGTGCGCTTCACAGAGGTGAGTGGGCTTGACAAACCACCTGAAGAACCACTGCTTTTAGCATGAGGGCAGGATTAACCGGTCACTCACATATGATCCAGCAATAGCAAACCACAACCATCCAATCAATTCTTATTATATTAATCTTGTTTGACAATCCCGTTCACTCTGATGTCACAATATCTCAACTTCAATTTCATCACAACTTCCAGGTAAGAAAGCGACTTACTTCCTCTTTTTCGGTTTGCGTGTCACCTCTTCGTCAGTATTCTGATCCACTGTATCTCCATTTGACACCAGGTCTGTCTGATCTCCCTCCGCATCTGACCAATCAGAGCAAACCAGCATTCATTTTGGGGATATATGCATTAATAAAATCAAGACTCTGTAGACCAATGAGGTCAGCTGAATTGAACAGAACACAAAATTAACAATATTTCTACCGATGGCTTGAGCTTTCTTCTTCTTTTTCCTCCTTTGTGGCGGATTGTCCAGAGGCTCCGGGGTCAGCGGCTCCTGACATTCAGATTGTCTGCGACTGGCGAGGCCTCCCATTTCCATTCCACCATCTACAAAAGTGATACAGCCACCTTATTACATGAAGAACATTCACAGTATGTGGTGTAGGGCTGGGTCGATGTGCAAAAGAAATCTCATATCACGATATAAGTTATCTTATATCATGATAACAATATATATCACAATATAGTACCAGTTCTGTAAAGTCAAACAATTAATAGTTTACATATGTAAAGGCCTATTTCTTTACGTTCTAACTCAGAAATGTACTCATTCATTCATATGTGATCATATTTCTCACCATTTTGAACATCAAGGCAAATGTTTGATTAAAAATGTAGAAATATAAAATATGAAGACAATATAAAAACACTTTTCAAAAACATTCGCTAAATAAGATGCAAAATGTAAACATTGTGCTTTCAAGATTGCAAATTTCTCACAATGCTGGTATTCATGTTTACGTCTGCATCCCTGTAATGGTGTGTAATACTGCGCTCAATACAGCGAGGAAAATAAGCATTAAACACGTCACCATTTTTCTCGGAAAACATATTTCTAAAGTGCCATTGACTTGAAATTTTCCCCGGATGTTGGTAACAACCAAAGAAATCCATACATGCAAAGAAAACAAATCAAATTAGTTTATAAATTAAGTTATGCGTAATGAAATGATGCAGGGAAAAAGAACTGAACTGAAATTGAACACATGAAGAAAGGGAGGTGTAGAAAGGCTGTGAAAGCCCAGACAGCAGCTGAAATCTCTCAGTAGTTCTTCAGTAACCCTCTGCCCTTCATCATTGTAAATTAATATTAGCTGCTTCAGTCCAACATCTACATTACCAGGATGATGAAGATGAAACCAGGGTGGACATGTCAGCAAGACAATGATCCAAAACACAGCCAAGGAAACTCTCAAATGCATTCAGAGAAAGAAAATCAAGCTGTAGAATGGCCCACCCAATCACCTGACTTGAATCCAATAAAAAAATACAAAATAAAGATCAGATTTGATAGACAAGACCCACAGAACCATCAAGATTTTTCACTCTGTTGAAGTCTGTGAGAAAAAAAAAATCCCACCTGAGCAATGTATGTGGCTTCATTCTCCATATGAGAGGCGTCTTTAAGCTGCCATCACCAAAAAAGCCTTTTATATAAAGTATTAAATACGTTTTAGTAGTTCAGTACTTTCTCCTTGTGTCATTCCATTGTTATTACACATAACTAATTTTTCAGATTTTTTTTGTTTGTTTGTTTTATTTTTATGTTCGTATTGTTTGAGTTTTTACCAAAATCTGGTTCAATTCCATGTCAACAGCTGCTTTAGAAATATTATTCCCAGGAAAAAACATGACATGTTCAATACGTATTTTCCCCGCTGTAAATTCTGAAAAAGTATTACGGTAAACAATGTATTTTGTGACACCAAATAGCATTATATGAAACGACAGACTTTTTATTTAGTCCATAGATATATATTGTCATATTGCACAGCACTAAAAGTGGCTAGATTAGTTAAACAAGCTAGAAATGCACTATATTGGAGACTTCAGCTAGTTCTTGAAAGTTGTGAAGATTTCAGCAGTTGTGGTTGAGGCTGGCAGTTCATTTAACCATATAGGAGCAGAGAGGGTGAAAGTTTTGGAAAATAACTCTCTCGTTGTGAAGGAAAAACATGGTATCGCTCATTCACTCTACTTGCAAGGTTTGCAAAGTCTAGCAGCAAAAAGTAACTAAGTATTGTATTAAATTGTGTATGAAATTAACAAAGCCTGAATAAGTGTAGCAGTACAAATTAGCTGATTTAGTGTACAACAATTTAACATATTTTTAAAGTATACACTTTTGTAACAACAAGCTCTAAATGGGAACCCAAAAATGAAAAATTCCTACACAACTTAATTTCTTTCTTCTGTTTAACACAAAACAAGCTATTCTGAAGAATGTTGGGGGGGGAAATGGAGCTCCATAGTAGACAAAACATGCTATGGAAGTCAACAGCTGTTTTTTCCCAAAATTCTTTTTATTTTGTCTTCAACAGAAGAAAGAAACTGAAACAGGTTTGAAACACGAAGATGATAGAAGTTTAAACTATCCCTTTATGGGCAAAAATAATAATACAATTATTTACAATTGCTTTTCCATTTATTCATGCTTTTGAATTGCATTGAAAGGGACCTTGATATCTGCTCTCTCATCTTCTGATATGAGAAATTTAACACTAACATTTTAAGTATTTTGAAATAATATATTGAATGAATGTAAATTGCAGTACAAAAATAGCCTGTACTTTTTATGGATTTATTTATCTTTATAAATTGATTTATTAATGAATTCTCTTCATTCCTTTCTTTATGGATATATTTATTTATTTCTCACCGTCCGGTTCGTCCACACTCTCCACATCCCTCTTGGCCTTCTTTTTCCTACTTTTTGAAGCAGGCATTTCTTCTGTGAAGAACAGAAGAGCTTCATTATGCAATACAACATAATTTTAACTGACTCAAAAAAAAGATCACCATTTTACTTAAAACGATAGTTTGCCCAAAAATGTAAAGTAGCTCACTACTTACTCTACCTGAGGTGCTTTCAAACCTTCATGAGTTTCTTTCTTCCGTTGAACACAAAAGAAGATATTTTAAAAAAAAGCTGAAAACCGGTTACCATTGACATCCATAGTATGAAAAACAAACACTATGGAAGTTAACAGTTACCGTTTTGTGGTGTCCGATTGGTTTAACGACATTAATTGTAAAAGACACAAAACTTCACTTACATATTCGAAAGTTTCTATGCTTACAAAACAGTTGTTAGCGGAACCAGCAGCACGCTTAACTGACTTCTTTATACTGAATGTCTTAGCCCCTTTATTCTCAACGGAGAATAAATGATTTTTGTTTTGTTCTTGTAATTGTTTTATTCTTTTTTTTCACTGGATTTGTTTTATTAATAAAAGTGTATTTTATTAATTTTCTTCACTGGAGTGGACATTAGCTTCATTTGCAGAACCCATCAAGATACCTTGTGTCGTAAGGTATGAATCTAATTTATTCCTTGAACAACATTACAAAAGATGGTCCTAAACAAAACTCTAGCCAAGAGAAGATTCTGGTTTCTTTATTTAATTAGGGTATTAAATAAAGACATCCAGCACAGTTTTCAACTGTCTTCAAAATATCTTCTTTTGTGTTCAACTGAATTTTTAGTTTTGGGTGAACAATCCCTTATGTGCTGTTTTCATCCACTCTAGGGTTATTTTTAGTCTTAATTTGGCCACAACTTTCTCTGTGTTTCAGCAATATTTTGTGAAAATGCTTTGAAAATCTTCAAAAATTCAACAACACACTCTGGGCAAATTGACTACTTTCGTTATGTTCGAGGCAGTTTTTGCCCCATTGACTTCCATTATAATCACATTTTTTTATTTCAAAGCCATGACACCATATAATCATGCATTCTTGATTGATGCTTGTTTTCCCTGTAGGGAAGAGGAAACATTTGTCATTTTTACTGTTGATCATCAGTTACAGTGCAAAAAAAGCTTAGTTTCTGCCTTAAAATTATATGGTTATATGGAGTATAGTGTGTGTGTGTGTGTGTGTGTGTGTGTGTGTGTGTGTGTGTGTGTG
>CAIGQV010000919.1:7633055-7655330 GCA_903798115.1 Danio jaintianensis
TGTGTGTGTGTGTGTGTGTGTGTGTGTGTGTGTGTGTGTGTGTGTGTCTGTGTGTGTGTGTGTGTGTGTGCGCGCGCGCGTGCGTGAGAGAGAGACCTTTGCCTTGATATGTTTGAGAAAATAAAAAAATAAGCAGCTCAGCTCTCAGAACATAGTAAACATGCACACTATAATCTGCTGTTTTACTTCATAGAACTCCATATAAAGGTCTGAAACTTTTTTGCACAGGCCTATCTAAAGGGTTAATGCTGCCGACTGATGATCAACAGTAAAAATTTAAAGTTTTACTTCTTTCGAACAGGGAAAAACTCCAAAAATCAAGAATGCATGATTATATGCTGTCATGCCTTTGCAATAAAAAAATGTCATTATAAATGGAAGTCAATGGGGCAAAAACAGCTACGAACACAACGAAATGGTAGTCCATTTGAACAATAGACAAGGATTAAAGACAAATCAAACAGATATTTCGTTACACACTAATACCTACACAATCACATAACAAGAATGAGATATTTAGACACTTCATTCCAATAAGAAAGAAACACTCTATGAGAAACACTCACCTGCTGTGTCTTGACTGTGTGTTTGAAGACATAATGAGGGAAGAGGAAAGAAACAATACTCAGCATTTGATTATCCTTTATAGACTACAACAAACAACATCTAATAAGCAAGGTGATCTTACCTTGGCATAGACGGCAGTGCTCGAGGTGCCCGCTAAAATGATAAAGGGTAACATTAGATCATACAAAAACACTCGAGTCAAACTGTCTATGTATTGTGACTTATAAAGCTTACCATTGCCCTTCTGGCCATTGCTCTCAAGAGTACAGAAGAAACGCAATGGAAGAAACGTGGACATTTGCCCGTGTACACACAAACATCTTTGTGCTTAAAGCGAGGATTATTGCGAGTCTAAATCTGAGACGGGCATCTGCCAAGAGCAGGATTATGTAAAGGAGGAGCTACTCAGGAGATCAAATAGTGTTATTCAACCTTCTGACATAAACACGCAGCCTTTATCTAGACATAGGCTGCATTTATTTGATTGAAAATGCAATAAAAACAGTATTTGTGTAATGCTATTAAAATTGAGAAGAACTGTTTTTTTATTGCAATATATTTAGGATATAAAGCAAAAACACATAGCCATTCTCTCATATTACAATCGTGTTTGTTTGGACCCAGAAGAGATAAAGAAAACTACATTTTAAAAATAGATAGTTTTAAGCATGGGAACAGAAATTTGCAAGTGTTTTAAAGATATAGCTCGCCCAAGACTGAAAATTATGTCATCATTTACTTTCTTAAAGGGTCTTTTTTTCTGTTGAACACAAAAGAAGATGCTTTGAAAAATGTTGGAAACCGGTAACCATTGACTTCCATATTACTCATTATTTCTACCTCAAAATATCCTCTTTTGTGTTTAACATAATAAGGAAACTCATAAATGTTTGAAAGTACTTGAGGGTGAGTACATAGTGAGTTTTTTTTGGAAGAATTAACCCTTTAAGACCCTCAAAATACACAAGGTTGTTTATGATATTTTTTATAAGACATAAACATTAGAAAAATGGCCATTCTAGAACTGGCTAATGTATGGACCAGGTGTATGTGTAAGAAATAATTTTTTGCTTACTGTTCGTGAAGTTATATTGATGTCAAAAATCTTAGCCTTGCTCCATTTCTAACACATGTCGATTTTGTTGATAAACATGAATATGCGATCAATTTCATGCAAATGATGTCAATGTTGCCATGAAAAGTTTTCAACAAATTTGCGAAATCCATTCTAAGTTGTTTGTGTGGGCTTGTATTTTACAATACTGTAAAAATGCTCAAAAATATCTCTGTCCACAATTTCAAATAGTTTTATCTGATTTACCAAAATCACACAAGTGCTACTTTCACATCCGTAACGGAGAGATGTCATAAATGCAAAAATAAATCCTCATAAATGCAAAAATGTCAATTAAAAAATTTTAATTAAAATAAATAATTTTGCTTGGGTTGTGCAGTTTGATTCACAGAATTTCTACAAAGTATGTTGTATACTGTAAATTTGCATACTTTATTGGTCACGTCCATAATGCATAATGTTTATTTCACACATTTAAAACATAAAACACATTTACAGATTGATATTTTTCTGATCCCTTAACTACCCTTCCAGATGTTTTAATACACTTTTAATACATACATTCTCTGTCGATTTATGTTTCAATTTTTTGCTCTTGCCTATAACAAACCACTGCAGTTTATGCAGTTGAAAATGAACTTACTTAGTTTCAAAACTTGCACTTGAAGGAGACACAAAAACGAAAGAAAGGAAAAAAATATTTTATTATTTTTTTCCCAATATTTTTAAATATGCAGTCTAAATTGGTAAAATATTTAAAACTAATATTCTGGACTGTTTTCCACCTTTTTTTGGTGCAGCTCATATGCATTTGTACACTAAAAATGGTTCTTCATTCTTATTAATCAAAAAGGGCTATGTGCTATTGTAACCCCTTGGTCCTACACCACCCAACCCACTCAGAGCTGGGATCGAACTGGCGACTCTTTGCACGGGAGTCGGTTTCTCTAACAAGGAGACTAAAGACCATGGCCTCTAGCGTCTGTCGATAGAGCACCTTTTGAGGTCAGAGGAGTGAGGTTTACCTGCGCAGCACTTCACTAGCTGGTCTCCGTTACACTATAATAACATGGTAAAAACATGGTAACACTCAAAACAGATTTTTTATTATTATTTGGACTCAGTAATGAGAAGTTTGGACCCCCTTTTGCCTTTAGAACTGCCTTAATCCTTCATGGCATAGATTTAACAAGGTACTGGAAATATTCCTCAGAGATTTTGGTCCATACTGACAAGATAGCATCACGAAGTTGCTGCAGATTTTTCGGCTGCACATCCATGATGCGAATCTACTGTTCCACCACATCCCAAAGGTGCTCTATTGGATTGAGATCTGGTGACTGTGGAGGTCATTTGAGTACAGTGAACTCATTGTCATGTTCAAGAAACCAGTCCGAGATGATTCGCGCTTTATGACATGGCATGTTATCCTGCTGGAAGTAGCCATCAGAAGATGGGTACACTGTGGTCATAAAGGGATGGACATGGTCAGCAACAATACTCAGGTAAGCTGTGGCGTTGACACGATGCTCAATTGGTACTAATGGGCCCAAAGTGTGCCAGGAAAATATCCCCCACACCATTACACCACCACCACCAGCCTGAACCGTTGATGCAAGACAGGATGGATCCATGCTTTCATGTATTTGACGCCAAATTCTGACCCCACCATCCGAATGTCGCAGCAGAAATTGAGACTCATCAGACCAGGCAACGTTTTTCCAATCTTCTATTGTCCAATTTTGATGAGCCTCTGTGAATTGTAGCCTCAGTTTCCTGTTCTTAGCTGACAGAAGTGGCACCCGGTGTGGGCTGCTGTAGCCCATCCGCCTCAAGGTTGGACGTGTCGTGCGCTCAGAGATGCTCTTCTGCATACCTCGGTTGTAACGAGTGATTATTTGAGTTACGGTTGCTTTTCTATCAGCTCGAACCAGTCTGTCCATTCTCCTCTGACCTCTGGCATCAACAAGGCATTTGCGCCCACAGAACTGCCGCTCACTGGATATTTTCTCTTTTTCAGACCATTCTCTGTAAACCCTAGAGATGGTTGTGTGTGAAAATCCCAGTAGATCAGCAGCTTCTGAAATACTCAGACCAGCCCGTCTGACATCAACAACCATTCAGGTCTCTCAAATGACCTTTCTTCCCCATTCTGATGCTCGGTTTGAACTGCAGCAGAACGGCTTGACCATGTCTGCATGCCTAAATGCATTGAGCTGCTACCATGTGATTTGCTCTTTAGAAATTTGCGTTAAGGAGCAGTTGGACAGGTGTACCTAATAAAGTGGCCGGTGAGTGTATAACGTTACCAGACATACCCGCTGTCCTTGAGGAATTGGAGGAAGATCTCTTCTCCTTGAGCTGGAAACCTACACATAACAATATATGTATAATACAATACACACACACAACATTAACGTTAGCTTTGTTATAGCTTTGTGGGCTAACAGTATGTTACAGAACAAACTAACAGTATGTTACAGAATACGAGTCTTCTTATTAAAGCAAGAAACAAACCTTTGCTTCCGGATCCATCATTTCAATTCGTGTATTAAAAGGGTTATCGGTTTAAATTAAATAATAAGCATTATCTTCCAATTTATTTGTCGTTTTGTGACCTGAGATTTTGTTTTGCACGTTGTCCGTTGTTGATGTTGGAGACGAGTGGGCGTGTCTCACTTCCCTGACGTAATAACTGTACTAGAGGCGCGCAAAAAAATCTCAACGTAAACCTAAGTATATAAGCGCAAAAGTCTTTTATAGCATATCCAGGTAAACAGATTTGCCCTGAATATAAAAAGGTTATAGCAGTTTTAATGTTTTGCCCTCCAGGTCTATGTCACAGAAAAATATACATTTTTTAACTCATTGTTTGTGGCAACATTAGCTACAACAGGCCAAGGTTATTGTAGTTTTCCATTTTAAAATGAGTTTTTATTTTAATGCTATTTTTATATTAAGTTAAATTAAGTTTTTTAGTTTCAATTTTCGTTTAATAATTTTAGTTTTACAGAGTTATTACTGAACACATCCAGTGTCGACCACAGCAAAGTTTAGTGTTTGCACGTTTACATTAACTCTTGTGCAAACCTCTTAGTAATAAAAATAAAAGAATTGTTTTACAAACACTGAAACCAAAACCACAAATTCTTTATTTTTTTTATTTGAAATTATAAAAGTAGAAATTATGAAGAATTCAGACAAACGTCTTCAGACAAGTTTATATGTTTATCTGCCTAGTTTCTATTTTTTGGCAGACAGCCTAAAGAAAAGATAGAACAAATGTTTAATGTACATAAACATGCATTTGACTGATGTGTTTGTCTGTAAAATCATTGTTGCATTGTGTGGAGCTTGCATGTTCTCCTCCTGTTTGTGTGGGTTTTCTCTGGGTGCTACAGTTTCCCCCATAGTCCAAAGGCATGCGCTATAGGTGAATTGGGTAAACAATATTGGTTGTAGTGTGTGTGTGAATGCGCGAGTGTATGGGTGTTTCCCAGTACTGAGATGCGGCTGCTTCGTAAACATAAAAAAACATAAAACATGCTAGAATAGTTGGCAGTTTATTCCACTGTGGCAACCCCTGATAAATAAGGGACTAAGCCGAAGGAAATTTTTATTTCTGTTTGTTTTTCAGTAACTGTTGTTAGTTTCATTTAATTTGAGCTTTTCACTTATTCTGATTTCTTTTTCAGTTAATGAAAAAGTTGTTTGACCACCATTTTCAGTCTTTGTTCACTAAAATAACCTTGCAACAGGCACAGTTTTATAACCAAAAAGGCTTAGACAGTGAGATGAGCAAGTTCAAGTGCAAAGAGCTTTTATTGTCATTTCAACAGTACACAGTGAAATGAGAACATGTTTATCCAGGTACCACATAAAAACCACACACATCTACACAAAACAGTAGGAGATTCAGAAACAAAACAAAAAAACACCACAGAACCAAGAGTTAAAGAGTAAACTGCCTGGTCATGTAAAGTGCATAGTGCAACCTGGTGCAAACAGTGCAAGCAAGACAGACATTAAAGTGCATTAAACGATTCAAAAGAACAGACAGAAGCATAAACATTACATTAATCTGTAAACACAGTTCCTTTGAATAAGTGTGTGTGTTTGGAGGTAGTTCAGTTGATGCAGCTGCTCAGGACGCTCTTGAGGGTCCCTCTATAGAGCATGTTCGGGATGGGGAGACGAGCTTTCCTAAGACAGCTACAGTTTTGTCAGGATCTATAAGTCTCCACAGATGAGGACAGTGTTGACACACAGCACTGGAACTGGGTTAGTGTTAGGAATCAGCTCTGGCTTGCTTCTTGCAGGCACATTTTCTCATCAATCCATTACAGGAAGCTCAGGCACAATGGTGTTTGTGAAACAATCCTTTATTTGAGTCTCATGAAAAGAAGGTGTAGAAGGTCAGATAATATAAACGTCTTGATGGAACCGAGCTGGTAAATAGTGCAAATACTATTTTTTCTTCTTTTTTTTTTATCTGGTGACCTGAAACAATCAACACAAACACACACATA
This sequence comes from Danio jaintianensis, assembly GCA_903798115.1. NCBI lineage: Eukaryota > Metazoa > Chordata > Actinopteri > Cypriniformes > Danionidae > Danio > Danio jaintianensis. The sequence goes on from CAIGQV010000919.1 coordinate 7,639,227, forward strand.
TGTTGATCTACACATGTTACACTTGTACAAACATACTGTATAAAAATGTTCAAGAAAGAAAATGTAGAATTAAATACCTTGAACCAGTTATGGCTGCTGATCTTCCCCAAACCGATCCTCTTCTTTGGGCTCCTCTGCAGGCAGGACTGCACCAGTTGGCAGCACTCTGTGGAGAAAGATGGAAGAGTCTGATTATTATTACCTAAACTACATCTACTTGCTTTAATAATGATGGTCCTAAACCATGAGGTCCAAAACTCATGAAAATCACTGAATTATTACTCTGTGTGATTTAGATTAGCAGTTGGCTTTCTTTGCTGTAATGGATGGCCAGCTCACCTTTTGACAATCCAGATTTTGTCCAAATCCTTTCATCGGTCATGTCCAGGTCTTTGTTTTCTGGAGGTTCTCCACACAACAGTTCAAATAGGAGAACCCCCAGTGACCAAACGGTTGCTGCTTTGCCCTGGTACCTGCCGCTTGCTGTATATTCAGGAGGACTGTAAACTTCGGTGCCTGGAAAAAAAGATTTTCTTTATTAGTTACAGTAAGAAAGCTTATGCTTTTCAAAATATGGTGTTTAAGAATTTAAGTCCCAAACTGCAGACTTGAAGGACAATACATACCACAGAATGTTGTATATGCAGAGGTCTTTAGGAGGTCACCGCAGCCAAAGTCAATGAGCTTCACTTCATGAGTGTCCTTGTTTATCAGCAGGTTTTCTAGTTTAATGTCTCGATGGAGGACCCCTCGCTGACAGCACATGTGAGCAGCCTGCACTACCTGCCACATGATGTTCCGCGCCACGTCCTCGCTGAGGGTTCCTCCTTGCCGCTCCAGGAAATCAAAAAGGTCTTCACAGGGTGAGGGGCGCTCCAAGATCATTATATAGGAGTCGGGCCGCTCCTGCCACTCCAGCATCTGGATGATCTGAGGAACGTTTGGGCCTTCGTTGGCAAGTATTGTTAGAGCAACTTCTAACGGAAGGGGTGTAGGATGACCAGGCTGTAGAAGAAAGACATTTGTTCTCAGTGATGTTTGAAAAATCTTTTTTTGGCTATAATTAACATATCTTGAACTAAAAACCAAGAGAGCTACTTACAATGCTGAGATAATCCATGTTGTTGCTCTTCAAAACCACCTTCAATGCCACCTGATCAACAAAACAAAACATTTGTAATTGTTACCCTGTGTTATGAGCTCAAATCATCACACTCATTAAACTTTTTCAATGTCATGTGACACAATAAACAGACTTGAACAGACAGTGAGAGAAATATTTTGCTAGCTAGGTATAGTGAGTAAAAAAATAATACCTCAAGACCATCCATCAAGCGAACCGCTTCGAAGACTGTGCCGTATCCTCCCTCACCGAGCTTTTTCACAATTTTGTAACGGCCCAAAATGTCACCTACAAAAAGTAAAATGAGTAAACATTATAGAAAACATATAACAAGAGGATAAAACCTGCCATTTTAATTGGTAACCAGGGAGCCAACTTAAATAGTAGGGAAAAAATGTAAAAGTAAAAGACTTCTAATAAACTTTAAGTAGATAATTAACACATGTTATAATGTTGTTGGAACACCGCATGAACATTATTGACAAAGACCATATAAAGGTCAATTTACTGTCGATGTCTTCATCTGGATCTTGATCCTGCTGTCCACCAAGGCTGCTGCTGGAGCTGGACAGGCTGCTGGAAGTGGAGCTGGAGCTGGATGTCTTGCTGGAGGTGGTGTTGGAGCTGGACGTCCTGCTGAAGGTGGTGTTGGAGCAGGACATTTTGCTGGAGCTGCTGTTGGAGCTGGACGTCCTGCTGGAGGAGCTGGAACTGGAGCTGGCCTCGTCATCAAGACTTAGGCCGCTGCTGGTGTCATTTTCCTGAAGTTCATGATTCTCCACAGAACAATCCATGAAAGAATCATAATATTCAGTATTTCTCTCCTCAGAGGTGACACTTTGAGCAGAGAAGTAACTAGAGGGCGACCTGCTCCTCAACTTTTTTGTCGGCCGCCTCTCGGTTCCCTCAACGGGCTGAAGATGGTTGAACGCCTCGTTGGGGCAGGATTTTGTTTGTGCACTTAGATGGAAATTGTGCACAATAACGCAATCGCTGTCAGAATAACAATCTCTCTTTCTCTTCTGTCCCATGATCACAAAAGCGGGTGGATAAAACACTAACACTGTTGAGTTCAGGTAAAGCAGACGGAGAAATCGAGCAAATGACAAATCTGTACAGAGAAGCTGTTTAAGAACGCAAGACATTCTAAATGTTCTATTCGAACGATGACGCAACAGTAGAGGTTTTTGTTATTGTTTGAAACGCAGTGGGAGAAATTATATATGATATTTAAGCTCCTCAAAGAAAACAAGCACATTAATTAAAGCCATACAATAATAATTCTGGCCAAACTGTACAGAACTAAGCTATAAATATAACACACACAATAAATTTAAATATTTCAATATTTTGTTACAATCTTTACATTAAAAATATGCTATAATTTATAGTAGCTTTAGGCCTAGATATTATAAATACATTATAGCCAAATTTTTATTCGTGTTTTATTGCATGTAGACCTACTCAATTTGTGTGATTTTGTTTTTTATTTATAAGCCATATATATATTAAATTTATTGTGGAGAAATATGTTGTTGTTGTTTTTTGTTTTGTTTTTAAACGAAATATAGGACTTTAAAGAATTTGTTTGAGCTGCAAATTAGTTTTGTAGCCTGTATAAAATGTAGGCTAAATAGAAGGACTGTTTTGCTCATTGGTTTTCTGTCGATATTAATTGTCAAAATATTTTACATTCCCTATCTAGGAATGGACACAAATTTTAATAAGCTTTTCGGCTATTTGCTCATATCCGTAAATATCAAATCTATTTGGAAACATGTAAAGATTGTTGTGAGATAATGCTTTTTAAATTATTTTAATTCAATTTCCCATGTGTCAAAAGATTAAAAATCAATTAGTTAATTAATTAAAAATTAAACGAATTAATCAAAATGACGAAACGTCTGCACCGTTTTTCTACATCGTTCCTTTGGGTCTGAAAATGTTTTTTGTTAATGAAACTCATTCATAATTTGCCTTATAGCAATTTTATGCAAAGCATTATAATGTTTATGTGTTTATAATGTGTTTTAATGTTTATAATAGTGTATATGTATCTACTTTATTTTCATTTTAGGTCAAGCCTCCCGTGGACAGGTGTTGAGAATTAGCCAGTCTGCTAAATTAGCCAGTCTGTTGTCCAGTGTAATTGTGATGTCCATGTCAAAATAAATAAATAATCATACCTGGGCTGCTGTAGTTCAATAAAAAATTCTATTTAATAGAATAAAAATATACAAAAACATTGTAATACATCATTATACAGATTTGGAAAATGTCATAGTGCTCAGAATGCTCATCTGTGTTTTGTATCAATGTCATAAAGACGCCTATAACGCGCCTTCATCATTTCACACAAGAATATTATCAAAACATTTATTTGCAGAAAATCTCAATCAAAATGTCTGCTAAACCTGAAAAGATGTTTTCGTTTTCTTTTGCTTTTTCTTTAGTCTGAAAGCAAGGAATATTTTATGTCCAGTGGCTTTTTCTGCAAATTAATGGTCTAAAAGCAAATACTGTTAGCCTGTTTGAAAATTTGAAGACGCATACGTTTTTTTAATAAAAGGTTTTATTCTTATTTGCAATATATCCTATATGTTATGTCTAATATATTTGTAAAAATAACTTTCAAAGTAACAGGTGATTTGTAAAATAAAGAACTTATATGAGTAGTTTTAATATAACTGGTGTTGTTAACTCAAAAAACAACAAGGAAAATTGATTTATTGCTATAATTTTTATGGTAAGACTTAAAGAGATAATTCATCCAAAAATGACTATTTACTCATCGTGAATATATTTTCAGCTAAACACCAAATCAGATATTTTAAAGGAAATTGGTAACCAGGGAGTTGACATTAGCCGACTTCCATAGTAAGAGAAAAATACCATCAAGTTAATAGTTGCCAGGAATTGTATGGTTTCAAAATATCAATAAAAGATCTTGTTTTTGTACCCTTTAAACCAATAATACACCCCAAAATGAAAATTATGTTACTATTTACTTGCCCTATGTAACTCTTTTCTTCAGTGGAATATAAATTGTTTTGGTTTCAAACATTTTTAAAGTATCTTTTCACGTTCCACAGAAAATAATGCTATATTTCAGTCTTTCTATGCCTTTTAAACCATTTTAATGCTACATTGAAAAAAAAAAAAAAAAAAGTTACTGTTTTGGAAAGTTACTGTCCCATAAATGCAATGGAAAATGACATAGTTCTCATTTGTGTTTTGCATAAAGGTTATAAACTAGCTTACTGATAACGTGTCTTTAAAATTTCACACAAGAATATTATCAAAACTAAAAATTGATTAGTTGCTAGAACGATTATGGTAAGACTTAAAAGGATAGTTCATCCAAAAATGAAAATTTATAAAATATCAATAAAAATATGTTTTTGTATAATGTAAAACAATAATACACCCATGAAATGAAAATGAAATGTATGCTACTATGTACTTGGAACATACACTCACCGGCCACTTTATTAGGTACACCTGTCCAACTGCTCCTTAACGCAAATTTCTAATCAGCCAATCATATGGCAGCAACTCAATGCATTTAGGCATGCAGACATGACCAAGACGATCTGCTGCAGTTCAAACTGAGCATCAGAATGGGGAAGAAAGGTGATTTAAGTGACTTTGAACGCGGCATGGTTGTTGGTGCCAGACGGGCTGGTCTGAGAATTTTTAGAAACTGCTGATCAACTGGAATTTTCAGAGAGGGTTTACAGAGAATGGTCTGAAAAAGAGAAAATATCCAGTGAGCAGCAGTTCTGTGGGCGCAAATGCCTGATGCCAGAGGTCAGAGGAGATGGCCAGACTGGTCCGAACTGATAGAAAGGCAACAGTAACTCAAATAACCGTTACAACCGAGGTATGCAGAAGAGCATCTCTGAACGCACAACACGTCCAACCTTGAGGCGGATGGGCTACAGCAGCAGAAGACCACACCGGGTGCCACTCCTGTCAGCTAAGAACAGGAAACTGAGGCTACAATTTCTACAGGCTCATCAAAATTGGACAAAAGAAGATTTGAAAAACGTTGCCTGGTCTGATGAGTCTCGATTTCTGTTGCGACATTCGGATGGTAGGGTCAGAATTTGGCGTCAACAACATGAAAGCATGGATCCATCCTGCCTTGTTTCAGTGGTTCAGGCTGGTGGTGGTGGTGTAATGGTATGGGGAATATATTCTTGGCACACTTTGGGCACATTAGTACCAACCTGAGTATTGTTGCTGACCATGTCCATCCCTTTATGACCACAGTGTACCCATCTTCTGGTGGCTACTTCCAGCAGGATAACACGCCATGTCATAAAGCGCGAATCATCTCAGACTGGTTTCTTGAACATGACAATGAGTTTACTGGACTCGAATGGCCTCCACAGTCACCAGATCTCAATCCAATAAAGCACCTTTGGGATGTTGTGGAACGGGAGATTTGCATCATGGATGTGCAGCCGACAAATCTTCAGCAACTGCGTGATGCTATCATGTCAATTTGGACCAAAGTCTCTGAGGAATATCCTTTTTGAATCTATGCCACAAAGGATTAAGGCAGTTCTGAAGGCAAAAGGGGTCCAACCCGGTACTAGTAAGGTGTACCTAATAAAGTGGCCGGTGAGTGTATAATGTTGTTTGGCTGTCAACATTTTTAAAGTATCTTTTTATGTTCCATGAAAATGATGCTATATTTCAGACTGTCTGTGCCTTTAAAACCATTTTAATGTTAAAGTGACGAGTTTGGATATGATACTGTTCCCTATAAATGCCCCTAAACTCAAGAGACATTAGTTTTGTTCTTTTCATTAACCTGAAAATCCTCAAAATCAACTGCAGTTGAAATCAGATTAAGAGTGCTCAAAAATACCAAATCTCTTTTGGACAGCTTAATAAATGTTAGGTTTTATTATTTGATTTTTCACAAGGGCAAACACAATGTCCAAACAAAAGATTGACGCCTGAAAAAAATACAGAAACAGAACCTTTTGTATTAAGACTAACATTACTACAGACAAAACACACATTGTCGGCTCTATAAAAGATTTAAAAAACAGTTTGTTTTGCATATTGATGTACATCTGCAGTCATGAAGTATCCCTGAGCTATTCTGGACGTGTGTAATGATGTTAGGACTGGTCAGTTGGTCTGATCCATGAGGTCGGTACCCACTGTGGCTCATCCTGAGCTCTTCTCACTGCGGTCAGCAGCTGCACACACGCCGCCTGGAGCCCGTCGTTTACTATCACGTGATCAAAGAACTGACAGTAATGCTGCTCCATCTTGCGTCCCGCGTCCTCAATCTCCAGAAAATCTTCATCCTGTCTCAAGAGAGAGAACATATGAAGCAACAGAAATCAGGGATTCTGCAGGTTACACCGAGTCAAATTTAAGACCTTTTCGAGACCACAATGAATGAAATTTCAGACTTATACAGGGCAAAACCTCCAAAAAATCTAATTTAGTTACTTTTTAAACCACATAATTTGCATAATGTGTCAAAACAAGCAAACTCTAGCTGTATGCATACACTTAAAAAAGTAGTTAATAAATGTAACTTTATTAAATGTTTTTTTAGATGGATTGGTGAGTGTTGGCCTGATTGGGTAGCTTTAAATGGACATAGGACATTAAAAGACCTGTTTAAAATGATTTAAGACCTACAACGCACAAATTTAAGAATTTTTTAAGACCTTTTCGAAACCATTATGAACGAAATTTCAGACTTATACAGGGCAAAACAAAAGATTAAAAAAGATTTTTAATTGTCTCCTCCAAAAAAATCTAATTTAGTTATTTTTAAGCCACATATTTTACATAATGTGTCAAAACAAGCAAACTTAGTTGTATGCATACACACAAAAAATGCAGTTAATAAATGTAACTTTATTAGATATATTTTTTTGGATGGATTGGTGAGTGTTGGCCTGATTGGGTAGCTTTACATGGACATAGGAAAATTAAGACCTATTTAAAATGATTTAAGACCTACAACACACGAATTTAAGGCCTAAAATTTAGTTTTTGAAATTTAGGACATTTTAAGACCCTGCGGACACCCTAGAAATATGGTATGGTAAGAAAGTTTTAACATTTAGTCTAAAAAACACACATGAGAAAACATGACACCGTACTACAATGATGGTGTGCAGCAGTAAACCATGCTGAACTGAACTGTACTGTACCGTACCGTTAAATGGAAATGATGAATAACTATTAGTGTCTATTAAATAAGTACTGATATCTAATAAACAAGAAATCTAAATCAAATAAAATAGAAATAGTATGTCACAAGTACTGGTATTTCTTTAAAAAGTTACTAGTACATAACTAATAAACATTAGCTAATCAGTAGGCAAAGGCAAAGATGCACAGTTACCCTAAAAGGTCGGCTTGTATAGTAATTTGTGATGATATTGGAGTTCATCCGAGTGCGTTTCATCTGCTCAACAGTAGGAGGCTTTATAAAGATGACGTAGGCCCTCAGCTCGGGGGTCCTCACTGACTCCAGCGCCTGAAAACAGTAAAACAGTTCATTGGCTATTGTGCTGATTGACAAAGTCAAATTCCTACTCAGTTGTGATTTCATCCTAAATTTAGCGCTTTGGGTTTTAGAAAAGCGCATTATAAATAAAAAGGTATTATTATTATTATTATTATTATGGGGCTGCACGGTGGCGCAGTGGGTAGCACGTTCGCCTCCCAGCAAGAAGGTCGCTGGTTCGAGCCTCGGCTGGGTCAGTTGGCGTTTCTGTGTGCTCCGGTTTCCCCCACAGTCCAAAGACATGTGGTATAGGTGAATTGGGTAGGCTAAATTGTCCGTAGTGTATGTGTGTGAATGAGTGTGTATGGATGTTTCCCAAAGATGGGTTGCAGCTGGAAGGGCATCCGCTGCATAAAACATATGCTGGATAAGTTGGCGGTTCATTCCGCTGTGGCGACCCCAGATTAATAAAGGGACTAAGCCGAAAAGAAAATGAATGAATGAATGAATATTATTATTATTGAATGTCAATCAAAGTGTTTCTGCAGACTGCTTTTATCAAGTGTGATTATAACAAAATTAAATTAATACATTTTTACCATTAAAAGCTAGTTATATTCATAGGCTGTTGCCACACAACTGTTTAAACCCCTTATAAAAGATATTTTTTCATAATAGGTCCCCTTTAAGCTCTAAAAACAGGCTGAGGAAATGAAAGTATATGTAATACACATATTGTCAGAAAAGTGGCTAACTTCATTTGTATCAAAACTTACAATTTTTAAAAGAAGGTGTGACCCCAAACCCCAGCCCTAAACCTACTCCTCATTAGAGAATGAACAAATCATACTAAAACGTTCATTCATTCATTTTCTTTTCGGCTTAGTCCCTTTATTAATCAGGGGTCGCCACAGCGAAATGAACCGCCAACTTATCAAGCATATGTTTTACGCAGCCCATGCCCTTCCAGCTGCAACTCAGCACTGGGAAACACTCATACACTCTTGATTTCACACACATACACTACGGCCAGTTTAGCTTATTCAATTCACCTATAGCGCATGTCTTTGGACTGTGGGAAAACCCACGCCAACACGGGGAGAACATGCAAACTCCACACAGAAATGCCAAGTGACCCAGCTGGGGCTCGAACCAGCGACATTCTTGCTGTGAGGCGACAGTGCTATCCACTGAGCCACTATGTCGCCCCATGCTAAAATGTGCCACTAACGAATTAGCTACTAAATCAAAAAGTTACGAAATTGCGTTAAAAGTATGCTGTACTAAAATAAAAAAAGTAAATGAAACCTAAAAAGTAATACAAACATCAATAGCTCAAAACAAAACAACTAAAATTAAAATGGGAAATATAAAAATAAAAGCTACGTATAAAATATTAATGCAAATTTTAATAGTATATCAGTAATACTAAAAACAAAAACACACTTTCTCTTCAACATGCGGCAAGTTTTAAACACTATGAAAAGAACAGATGACTAAATTCCCAAGAGAAACTTACATATGGCTCAATGTCAATCACACAGATCTTCCCACTTGCCAAAACGTCTTTAACTGCATCCACACTAACGCCGTATAGATGACCTCTCAACTCCCCAAACTCAATAAACCTGAGGAAGAACAGAGAAAATGTGTCCACTTATCACCCCAAAGCTGTTATATATACAGTTGAAGTCAGAATAATTAATCCTCCTGAATTATTAGCCCCTGTATACATTTTCCCCCAATTTCTGTTTAACGAAAAATAAAAAAAATTTCCAACACATTTCTAAACATAATACTTTTAATAACTAATTTCTAATAACTGATTTCTTATATCTTTGCCATGATGACAGTACATCATATTTTACAAGATATTTTTCAAGATACTAGTATTCAGCTTAAAGTGACATTTAAAGGCTTAATTAGGTCAATTAGGCAGGTTAGGGTAATTAGGCAAATCATTATATAATGATGGCTGTTCTGTAGACAAAAAAAAATTGCTTAAGGGGGCTTATAATATTGACCTTAAAATGGTTTAAAAAAAAGATTTAAAAACTGCTTTTATTCTAGCCAAAATAAAACAAATAAGACTGTCACTTTGGAAAATATTTGAAAAGAAGAAAAAAACAGGAGGGCTAATAATTTTGACTTCAACTGTATCTGTTTATGCACAACTTATTTATTGTATTTGTATGTGTGTGTATGTGTATTCCAGCACCTGTGACTGCACACCATGCTGTCGAACTGCTCTCGGCTGACGAAGTGATATTCTCTGCCAGATTCCTCATGGCATTTGGGTGGCCGTGTGGTATCTGAGCGGAAATTAAAGACTTTAAAATCAGCAAATGCATACACTTTGCAACATAAATAAAATGCATTGTTAGATTTGTAGTGTGAAACTTACGGGGAACAGCTCCTTGGTAGACCTTTGGATTGATCTCGATCAGCCTCCTGCGTAACTCATTCACACCAACACTAGACGGACCTGACAGAAAAACACAGGCTCAGAATATACAACAAAATGTGCAAGGGATGAATGAAATTTACATCACTGCTCATTAGTATTGAATGAAATGTTTTTAAAAGATGTGAAAAGATTATTTGAATATAAAAATATATACAGTCAAGCCCAAAATTATTCATATACCTGGCAAATCCTGACTTAAATTTACTTTTATTCTAGGTTTTTTTTACCTTAAATGACACGGGCTTCTCCCAAAAGATAACAAAAAGATGTACAAGAGGCATCGCTCAGCTTTTATTTACATTTGAACAAAAACTTTAAGTCAGAATTCTCCAGGGGTATGAATAATTTCAGGCTTGACTGTATATATTTTACAATATTACTGTTTAAATGGAGAATTTGATGGTTAGATGTCCTTTAAAGGATAGTTCACCCAAAAATAGCCATTGACTTCCAAACAAATACTATGGAGTCAATGGTTAACGGTTTTCAACATACTTCGAAATAACTTCTTTTGTGTTCAAACAGGTTTGTGACAAGTGAAGGATATGACAGAATTGTTATACTCATAATGATGACAAAATTTTTGGAGTGAACTATCCCTTTAAATGACCCACTATTAGAACTGTGAAGAGCTCTTCAGGCACACTCACCTATCAGTGCTATGAGGCGGTGTGTGTGTTCTGGATGGTGTTGGTATCGCACCACGTCCTCATAAGGGTTTGATAGTGAACTGTAGCAGCTGGCGGGGCAGCGAAGGGTGCAGAACTGAGACGTCCCGAAAGCCTGACCCCTTCGCCGACGACAGAGACGCAAACTTCGACGAAATCCAGCTAATATGCGAAGGAAACAATGTACACACAATCAAACATGGGAACAGGCTAATGAATCAGGAAGAGGTAGTAAGTGGAATGCATTGAATTTTGTTATTAATCTAGTATTATGAATGCACGTAATATACTCTCAGAAATAAATATACAAATGCTGTCACTGGAGCGGTACCCTTTCAAAAGAAACACTTTTGTACTTAAAAGTGCATATTAGCACTTAAAAATGCCCATATTGTGCGTTAAAGGAATATTAAAGGTACATATTACCACTTAAAGTGATAGTACACCCAAAAATGAATGTATTTACTCACCCTCTAGTGCAGGGGTGTCCAAACTCGGTCCTGGAGGGCCGGTGTCCTGCTGAGTTTAGCTCCAACTTGCTTCAACACACCTGCCAGGAAGCTTCAAGTATAGGTAGTAAGAGCTTGATTAGCTGGTTCAGGTGTGTTTGATTAGGGTTGGAGCTAAAGTCTCCAGGACACTGGCCCTCCAGGACTGAGTTTGGACACCCCTGCTCTAGTGGTTCTAAACCTTTATGAGTTTCTTTCTTCTGTTGAACACAAAAAAAGATATTTAGAAGAAATTTGTTCCATAGTAGAAAAAACAAATACTATGGAAGTCAATGGTTACAGGTTTCCAACTTTCTTCAAAATATCTTCTTTTGTGTTTACCAGAAGAAAGAAACTTTTAAAGGTTTGAAACATGTAAAGGGTGAGTAAATTAACTCATTTTTGGGTGAACTACCCCTTAAAAACAGTACAAAAGTGTGCCTTTTGAAAGGGTATCATCCCAGTGACTGCTTTTGTACCTTTATTTCTAATATTATATGCAATGTAGCTGTCTTTTTACCACATTTTTACCACATTTTTTTCACCCTGTCATCTGGCTGGTGAATTTGACACGAGAACCAAACAAGTTGTTCTTTTCAAGTGTTGATGCTGTGAACATAAATCAGTAAATCTTGTAGTTATCTAAAAGTCACTCACTCAAATAAATCCCCTCAATGTTGGTGCTGAATTCACTCTCCTCTGAAACAAAACAAAAGGCACAAATACAGAATGATCATCAACAGCTGCATGAAGCAAATAGTATCAAATCAGCACAAGCTATTTAAATTAATATCTGAAGGCCACAAACTGGCAGTGGTGTAAAGTAACAAATTACAAATACTCAAATTACTGTAATTGAGTAGTTTTTCTCAGAAATTGTAATTTACTCAGTAGTTTTAAAAATGTGTACTTTTACTTTCCCTTGAGTACATTTTTAGTGCAGTATTGGTACTTTTACTCCACTACTTTCCTATGGGGATTAGAAAAATCAGACCTGTGATTCCTGTCCAATCAAATCACACATAGAAGGTAAATCGTATCATACTGAAGATTGACGTTGTATCCCAACCTCGTGGGGACATTGGATTTTGTTTGGAACTGAAAATCGGGTTGACATCAGAACCCAACATCAATGTCCAATCTAAAATCAACCAAATATCAGCATCTAATGATGTTACAGCTTGACGTTGTGTGGACGTTACCACTATAACGTCTATCAGATGTTGGATATTAGTTGCCATGCCTGACGAATATATGTCAGTATTTGTCGTCAATATAACGTTGGTTTAAGATGTTGGCTCGATATTGGATTTTGGTCACTTTCTAACACAACCTAAAATCAACCAAATATCAACGTCATTTGACGACGTTATTGGACCTCAAAATAATGCTGTCCTTAGACACTGGCTAGATATTGAATTTTGGTCACCTGACATCACAGCCTAAATCTAACTTAATATTAACATCTTATGACATTGTGTGCCTGCTGGGCAATAACTAAATGCACTACAGAATGTTAAATTTACACACATCCACAAATTACATGTAAATGCATCAGCTTTTTACAACGTAATACTCACTACTCTTGAGCACTCTTAAAAGGGCTACTTTTTACTCATACTTTAAGTAATATTTACAACAGATACTTTTACTCTACTTGCACTACATTTTTAGGCAAGTAATGGTACTTTTACTTAAGTATGCTTTTTCAGTACTCTTTCCAGCACTGCAAACTGGCTACTTTAAAGTTGACTAATTGTGTTTTGGATATATCCTCCAAAACATTTACATCTATTTTTTTCTTAATACACACTGCAGCGTCAGATCTTTTCTCACAGGATCTGAAACAGGTGGTTCGGGGATTCAGTTCCTCTAAACTTCTCCTTTCAGAAAGTCTATCGATAGACTTATATACAGTAGAACTTGTAAACACAATGACGTGAACAATAACAATGCCGTCAGTTTGACCTCGAGTCATCCTTTGGAAGTGCATTTAAAGACTTCCAAAGATGGTAAACAGCATCTTCTCAACAACCAAAACCAAACTTTTCCAAATAATTACAGTTTAACTCTTACAGTTTTACTCTTTAATTACATAATAACTGGTTTTAGACGGTTTACATTCACACATTCTTCCAAACTGCTACAGTATATCAAACACTGCATTAAAGGAAATTAATTAGAAACACAGATTTGAGTTATACGTGTACACTCACCATCCTTTAGCTCTTCTGATGAATCATCATGCAAAAAATAGGAGTACAAGTTATCAGTTTAAAGTATTGAAATAAAAAATATGAAACATAACATAACTTCTCAAATCTAGTTACTAGCCATCGTCACAGAAGAAGTTAAAGATTCTGCTAAAGCTGAACTTAGTAAATTGTTTTCTCCTGATATGTTCAGGACTTACCTACCAGATTCAAAAGCCTCCTCATCTGTATACATTGAACAAAGACGCATATATTAGTATAACAAACACTATATAGATAAGGTTTCAATACTGAGAAAAGAAGTACATACCTGCTTCTACACATTTTTCATCTATGGCAATCATGTCATCTTCTGTAGAAAGAAGACGTAGTTTTGTGTCTTAACTAGTCATAATATTATGATATCTTTGCACATTAGCTAATTATTGATTAAAACAAAGGCAAAGCTCATTGTGGTAATTAAACTTGTTGTTAATTTATTTCATGAAACGTATGAAAAAGCAAAAAATGCTTTTCTTACTCTGATTTTTTTGTCTCGTTTCAAGTCCAAATTTCTACAAATTCTTATTATTTCTAAACACAAGACCAATTTTTTTTTTTAACTAGAAAATGCTTATTGATTTAGGAGTTTTTAGATATTTGGACAAGAAACAAGACAAAAAAATCTAAGTATCAAAAGCCTTTTTGCAGTGTTAAAGTTAAAGTTCACCCCCAAAAAGAACATTTACTCACTTTTTACTCAAGTGGTTCCAAACATTTATGAGTTATTCTGTTAAACAAAAGAAGATATTTTGAAAAAACCTGAAACCACTATAACCATTGACTCCCAAAGTAGGAAAAACAAATACTATGGAAGTCAATGGTTACAGGTTTCCAACATTTTTCAAAATATCTTCTTTTGTGTTTAACAGAAGAGAGAAAATCATAAAGGTTTGAAACAAGTAAAAGGTGAGTAAATGATGACAGAATTTTCATTTTTGGGTGAACTATTCCTTTAATACTACATACTATTACATATATTAATTACATGAAGACTTGTTGATTTAACAGCAATTCATTTATTAATGTAATAATTAAACAGATTTTTTATTAGTTGCTTACGCAGTAATTATAAAGCAAGGGTTTAGTACTAGTCCTGCATGACCAAATGAAATAAAATCACAAAAGCTGTGACTGTCACGCACATCTTGTCAGGGAAACACAAATCAATAGTAAATGTCCTCCGAAGGCCAGAGGGCGCTCTTGTTTACAGAAACTTCAAACAGCCATGAAGAAACCCAAGAAATCCCAATAGCAATTGTTAGCAATAGCAGTTTAACTGCTTTCATTGATTCAACCTGATTAATCACATTATTACAGAATCAAATCACAGAAGGATTTATTTCAAAACTCTAAACTGAAGTTATCTAGTGAGTTTGGAGTGAAAACATCTTATTACATGTAGTATTTTCACAGGCTCCCCCCCCATATTACTAACTTTTTCATTCATTCATTCATTCATTTTCTTTTCGGCTTAGTCCCTTTATTAATCTGGGGTCGCCACAGTGGAATGAACCACCAACTTATCCAGCATATGTTTTACGCAGCGGATGCCCTTCCAGCCGCAACCCATCACTGGGAAACATCCATACACACTCATTCACTACGGACAATTTAGCTTACCCAATTCACCTATACCACATGTCTTTGGATTTGTGGGGGAAACCGGAGCACCCGGAGGAAACCCACGCCAACACGGGGAGAACATGCAAACTCCACACAGAAATGCCAACTGACCCAGCCGAGGCTCGAACCAGCGACCTTCTTGCTGTGAGGCGATTGTGCTATCCACTGCGCCACCGTGAGGCCCTTACTAACTTTTTCAACTATGTAATCTGCTCTGAATGGACAGATTTAGGAGTTCGGGGTCATTTTAATCCTGTATTTTTTTCCATATTTTCCCAAACTATTAATGAAATGCTCACCTTCATCTACTGTGCTCACTGCAGGTTGCATGTAAACAAAAGATAAACAGCAACAGCAGAATAAAACACATGCTGAACAATGCACATACTATAAAACAATATCAAGTACACCATTTACTCACAGCTTTTGACACAAGTGTGAGGATGATAAGGTTGAGACCACCAGAACTCTTTCTGCTTCCTACAAACACACACACAGATAGCATTTGGGCTTTAAGACTGAGGACAGCAGTGATTATCAGCATAATCTCAAAATCACATTCAAGCTGCCAAATCTCATCACATCATAGCCTATGCAGACGTGTAATTATTCTGTCAGTGACCTTTAACCCCTGACTACTGAGAACTGACCTTTTCAGCAAGCTGGTGGAGGGAATAAGACCAGCGCACGCAGAGGTGCTGGGCAGTTTTACAGCTTGCCACCAGAGACTGTCTGACTGATCCACGATCTCTAGGATATCGCCCTTTCTGAACGCCATGCCAGCATCTGCGCAGGGAATGGAAGGGTCCACTTGAGGACTGTAGTCCACCATCGCGCGCACATACAGCTTGTGGAGAAAGAGCAAAGACATCACAATAAAGCCTGACACACAGCCTGTGATATGAACTCCCTACTATTCTGTGTAATACCTATTTGTATAATGAAGGTGGTCATTAGAGATTATTCTGGAAGGAATTATATTAGGAC
>CAIGQV010000919.1:7655730-7673334 GCA_903798115.1 Danio jaintianensis
AACTAACCTATATTCAAGTTAGGGCTGCACAATATATCGTTTCAGCATCGATATCGCAATGTGTGCATCCGCAATAGTCACATCGCAGGATATGCTATGTTGGGATTATAGTTTAATAGACTTTAATCATAATGGAGTAAAGTTTTATCATCTGCATCCGTTTATAAAGAGATAGTTCACCCAAAAATTACTTGCCATTTTCATTACACCCTTAACTTGTTTCAAACATTATTATTATTTTTTTTTTTAAATGAACACAAAAATAATATAATTTAATAACTCGTATAGTATTGAAACAAGTGAAGTGTGAGTAAATAGTGAGTACATTTTAATCTTTGAGTAAACTGTCCCTTTAAGGCCTGTGACTGTGAACATTTCAATATTTCATATTTTAAAACATTCGGCCACAAGAAATTTTTTGTAACTTTAATAAAGATTAAATAATATACAATGAAGACTATGCAGTGTTGATTATTCAATATCTGTACCTGAATAGTGAACCTGAAAACTATAATTCACTTTTATCTTTACTATATTTTATTTATCTATGCTTGTAATTTACTTGTTATATATTCGAGAGTCACTCCCCTACAAAATCCCCCCAATCATTCCAAATAAACCTGTTAAATCATCTGGTGAAATTGTATTCACATCGCAATATTTATCACAGAAATACAAAATATCGTAATGTTAGATTTTTCCAATATTGCGCAGCCCTAATTCAAGTATACAGATATTTGTTAAACTAATTTCCATGACCTTTCCAAAACTTTGTGGGTTTTTCTGTTTTTCCAAAACTTTTCCAGGCCTGGAAAATGCCATGTCAAAATTCCATGACTTTTCCAGGTTTTCCATGACCGTATGAACCCTGAATAATGTATGTAAATTGTATGTCATTTAAGGTCACATACTGAGATCCAAACGTAACTTGAAATATTGTAACAAAGTGAGTGTCAACAATGCTGTATGTAAAAATTTTTATCTTCTAAAGCATAAAAATTCCATAATATGTTTGCAGATATTTAAGAAACATGCCAAGTGAACATTCTTGTTTATCTGAAAAACAATGCTGAAGTCAGTTATTCTGCTTTGAAAGTGTGAGTTACGTGCCGGAACGTCTGTCTCTGTTTTGGTCCCTTTCAAGATCTGAGGTAAACTATCGGCTGCTGCTTTCAATAGTATGGCAATAAATGTCATGTAAAATGGCATTGAAACTCACATTATTAGCATTTAACACTGAATAAAGCACATGAGATGTACCTGATGTAAACATTATCAGTTTATCCTGTTGTTCAGCTGCAAGAAATAGAAGCCGTTTCTAAAATATAAATTTCAGGTGTTGGTTAGAACAAAAACTCCTTTTAATATGGAAAATATTCCTTCTGTTGCGTGCCGAACACGACTTAAACTAGCCTTAAATCAGCCTTTAGGCTCAATAGTTACTGTAGGCACACTTTTATTGATGTCATCAATCTGGCAATCTGCGTTTGCATGTGTTTTGAACCAGGTGGGCAATACCTAGTTCAAGCACTGGGTGTCAAACTTACATACTGCACCTTTAATAATAAACAGTAGTATGCTGATTTGTTGTAACATGACTAGAATGTATCGGGTAAAATTAATTCCATGTTTGTATAAAATATGCAGGTAACACTTTACAATAACAGTACATGAATAATGACGTACTAATATGTAAACGTTAGGAGTTCTAGTGTAGTTAAGAATGAGTTAATGATAATGTACCCCTTCAAGTAAAGTTATGACAAAGATACATTAACAGATCATGAGTTCATGTCAGTTACATTTAGCTAAAACTAAAGTGTTAGTTAATACATTAATTAACAAACATGCACTAGCAAGTAATTAAGGTAGCCAATATTCACACATGAACTTGTGATTTATGTTGTAGTTAAAGTTATGATTAGTGCATGCCTTAACTCATCATTAGTTCATAATGAAGAAACGTTTAATTTACATATTAGTACATCATTATTGATGTAACTGAAGTGTTATCAATATATATACTGGGGTGCATACTTAAAATACTGAAAATCAAAGGTCAAGACAAGAGCAGAGATTTTTCTAGTGTTTTCTGCACAATGTATGCTGTTTGTTTTTTAGAAAATAAATTTCTGTGGCAAATAAGGTATTAGGGCTGTGTAATATGTAATATATTTATACATATATATACACATTGCATGGACAAAATAAAAGGTCTATTATTTCATATTATGCTCTATCATTTATTTTGTGGTATCACAAAGTACATTGTTTATGGTAATAATTTTTCATAATTTATAGAAGCGCAATATTACGAAGATGCAGACAAAAAAACGAAGAAAGTTCCAATCTTGAAAGTACAATGTTTACATTTAGCATTTTATTTAGCGAAATTTTTTATTTATTTTTGTTGGACATGTAATTATTAGGTTTTGAAAAGTGTTTTATATTTTATTATTCATTTACTTTATATTTCTACATGTTTAATCAAATATTTGCCTTGAAGTTATAAATAGTGAGAAATATGAATAAATCAATTTCTGATTATATACTTTAAAATGTAAAAAAGAAATAGTTCTTTATATGTGGTCAATATATAGAAACTATTAATTGATTGAATGTACAAAAACGGTACTATATGTTATATATCTTTATCAGGATATGAGATCACTTATCCTATAGTCCAGTGTTTCCTAACCCTGTTCCTGGAGGCACACCAACAGTACATATTTTGGATGTCTCCCTTATATGACTCCTTTATTTCAGGTTTTGGAGTCTCTTCTAATGTTCTGATAAGTTGATTCAGGTGTGTTTGATTAGGAAGAGGTTGAAAATGTGTACTGTTGGTGTGCCTTTAGGAACAGGATTGGGAAACACTGCTATAACCCTATAAGGTAAGTAAAAGTATCAGTTACACTCCTGATCCCTAGGTGTCGCTGTTGCACTGCTTGCTGTGATAAATGTGCTTGAATAAAATATCAAAAAGCGTTTTTGCTGCTTAATTCCAGCTGAATACACAGACAGCTGCATCTGAAATCACAGCCATATCTGGTGATTATAAGGAGATCTAGCTTAGTCCTACTTTTTGGGAAATTCCCGGAAAGCCAACTTCACTATTTAATTCAGAGAACTTCATGCTTTATGCCTTTTAATTTTACTGAACAAATACAGAACAAATAGCTCATCTAGGTATTGCTGGCTATTTATGTAAAAAATTAATCTAGTATTGAAGTTTGATAGCTCACCATGGTTTGGTTGTTTACTGGCCTGTCAGTGATGGGAACCACCTTAAACATTATAGTTCCATGGGAGTGGGCCTGTAGGAAGTAGACACAAAATTTCATGAATACTGGTGATTCATCACAATTTTCTTGTAGACTGACAGTATAGTAGACCGTATTCCCTTTGCTATTGAAAGGGAGTCTGAAGAGATAAGGATAAAAATATTCCCCTAAAAAAATGGGACACCACTACTATACCAGCACATCACCATATGTTGTTCCTAGCTAATATGTAACAAGAGATGTCGTCTACAGTAGTCATTTGCAGTAACACTTAACTGATGATTCATTCACAAAAAAAGTTGTGTTGTGCTGTATTTGGACTTTAGAAAACATTGTTCATTTTCAACTTGAAAATGTATGAGTGTCCGGGTTTCCTTGGGAGTCCCTGTTACGGCTGGTGGATCATGATGCAAAAAACTGTACTTTGAATTTACACAGTTCTCATATTCATAGATGTAACCATAAAAAACACCAATATTATCCTTATACAAGAAGCATTGTAAAAAGCAGATTCCCTGTCAAAATTCCACTTTTCTGACAGGTTATTCTGTCAAGTCATCGGGTACCAGAATTTAAAATATGTTATCGGACTATTGTGCATCGGTTATTATAAAGGACTATTGTTACCGAAATGTAGTGATTTTTGTCAGGTTTTTTGGAAGAGCATGACAGAATTCAACAAGAATTCCATTATGAATGTAATAAAACAGATGCTTGTTTGTAGTGACAATTCTTATTAATGCCAGTTTACATTTGTGGGATGTTTTTTGGCAATTTGTCTTTATTTGACAGGGCAGTAGAATGAAAAGAAGTCAATTGGGAGAGAGAGGGGGACAGGATTAGGAAAGGTCCATGAGCCAGGATTTGAACTCGGGATTCCTGGAGTGCTGTTGCGTTATATGTCGGCGCATTAACCACTGGGCTATCGCACCAACTTGTGGGTTTCCTTGCTTGCTTGGGCAGCCATGTTGCCACTGTAGCTGGTGTATTCAGGGGAATTTACAAGTATAACTAACTGGAAGTATACTAACCAGAATCTGTATGATCTGCTCTGGTTCCAGTCCAAACACAGGCTGACCGTTTACCTCCACCAGCCTGTCTCCAGCATGCAAGAGACCTTCAACAAGAAGCACAAGGACAACAAATAGGACTCTATGAGACAGGTAATGTTGACTTAGAGACTATGATATGTCAGCATGGGTTTAAGAAAAAACTGACAGTATAACCAAAAAAGCCTCACCACTGCGGTCAGCCAGTCCTCCATGTATAACTCGAGCAATATATATTTCCCCTGTAACATCATCTCTCCTGATTGTCGCTCCCTGTATGTAAAAACATGATATTGGTCAAAATATATACTTTATTCTTTATGTATCAAGTACAAAACTGGTATTCATCAAACAAAGCTACATCTGATGGAAATGGCATGCACATGACCCAAACACAAAATCGACGGCATTGTTACATGAAGAGAAGGAATTCAAATGAAGAATGAAATAGTCAAGAAGAGAAATGATATGAGAAGGGACGAAGTCATGGAGACGACAAAGATATCAAAACTAATGAGAATGACAAAAAGGCTGGACGAGCACCAATGTGCAAATGGTAACATTGAGGATTGGTGGTGTCATATGAAATGCATATATGCATATTAAATATTTCAAAAACCTGCATGCTTGAGCCAGCAAGAATCTGAAAGGATGTTTGTAACCATCCAACACGTGAAAGTGGCCTCATTCCTTTTTCTTGTTTTTCTTCTTCTGGCTAAAAAAACATCTGAATGCTTTGCTGTTCACTTTGTGGTTCTGGGCAGGGCTGGACGGTAAAGAGCCATTGGTCATTGAGTGCTGTACATTAACATGTCTCCTTTGAGAAGATGGTGATGACTTTGTGTTCCGATTAAATGATCCCCCCTTAGATAGCACTGGCTGTTCTAGCAGACTGATGGCAGATGAGGAAGACGATGAAGAAGAGGAGCAGGTAGGACAATGAGAAAAGCGAGAGGAAGAGGCAATAACTGGACTGGTGGGAACACTTAGCGATCTTTTGTCCATCTGAACAACAATAGTGCTTGGAGCCCCAGAACAATGTGGCGATACTGATGCTGGGTTGCTTGAGGAGACTAGCTCCTGGAGCTTCTCTACTACATGTGATAACATCGCCAAAGCGTGGGTATTCTCCTGCACACTCTCAGATATGCGTTCAGTAGCAGTGGTCATCCTCTCACTAAGCAGGTGGACGTTTTCAGAACTGCGCTCCATGCAGCTGGTGGCCTGCTGCAATGTACTCTGCAATTCATCCAGACTTCCGGTTTCCATCCCTTCCAGCCTTCTTTGGGAGCAAGCGATGCTCTCTCTTAACTTATAACAGTGCATTGGACTTGGGGGAGCAGTTCTACAAGTTACTGGAGGAGGACGATAGCAGGAAGATGACGAGGATACCCATGGGGCTGGAGTGGAGAATGTATGTGGCAAAGAGATACCAACATCACTCTCTTCCCCACTGTTTAAATCCTCAATTAAATTGCCTTCAGAGAACGAAAGAGACATGAATGGTTAAAGGGATGGAAACAGGAAGATTAGACTAAAAATCAACAAAAGCATTCAAGTGATGAATGTAATAATGGGAATCTCCAAATCCACTAGTTTGGACCTTACCAATCACAACTGAACTACAGACACAAGGGGTGGAGCAACTGAGATTAGGTCTCCATAATGCACTGCTATGGTGGCAAGTGTTAAGAGTATTGCAGTGGCATGCCCTGGAAGGAGAAACAATCCTTGGGGAGGAGGGAGTGTTGATGGATGTGGAACCACCAACTCGTGGACCTTTGAACATGGCATGTAAGCTTCCGGAGAATAGTCCACAGTGGGTTGCTTGTCTTAAAGTCTCCCAGTGGTTTTGAACCTCTTTACCAGCTCCGGTCTATCCATGACAACACACAGCCCAGAGTGTTAGTTACCAACCAGAACACCTGATAAGATCAGCTATTAGTGAGATAAAAAATAAAAACAATAAATAATAGAAGGAAAGAAGTTATTGCTAAAATTCTTCATAAGAACAAGATTTTATACCACTAACAGTCTTTATCGCTGTACCCTGTTGTCATGCTGATCTGAAAGGCAGACTCCAACAATTTACATTGAAATAAAGCAAAGGTCAGTAAAAGCAAGCCTTGGATTTGCCTGCCACTCCCTTATTCTGGTCATGCTCACCAGAGGCTGATTGTTTTTGACCAAGCAAACAATCCTCATGGCCTCCTCGTCTTCAGGCAGGTCGTTAGGCAATGGTGGCAGATCTGGTTCATAGTCCCTTAGGCTTACTGTGTCATGAGCCGACAGCAGAGCCTGAAAAATACACATGGTTTACATAATATTTCTATTAACAACTAATCTAATACTTCAAGTGTCCATAAAGATTGGCCTGAATCATTACCAAACTGTCTGGCCTGAGACTTATAAATAGACTAACGGCCAACAAAAGAAGAAAAAAACATGCCTCTGTAAACTGTTTAAAGAAAAACACATATATTTAAATCCTTTGAATGAATGCTCACCTGTAGGTGTGGCTGACCGAGGAGGGCATATAGTTCTCTAGCTTCGTTTGAGGGGTTTGGGACTGCCAGAAGGTCAGATAGAATCTAGAGTGCAAAACAAGAACTTAAGAACTCAATATATATTGGTACAAAATTTGGCATCAAACCACAATCCTTAAAGCCATGAATTCCAGCATGCCCTTCTCAAACACTCTTAAACACGGGTGGCAAATTCCTTCCCTCAAAAGTCATAGTTGTCTGGCAGAATGAAAAAAGTTATCATTTTGTTTAGGACCTTGAGGGCCAAAGACATTTGGGCTTTCCAAGTCTGCTCTGGAAGTGCCAAGCATCCTACAGAGTTTAGCGACAACACACTTGAGTGGAATGCCGCATTCAAATTTGCAAACTGGGTAATTACATTTGAATTTGAACTTAAGTTACAACCATTAGAAAGGTATGTTCTATATAGTATGATTATATACTACATCTGTTCTGGCCTAATGGTTAGGGAGTTGCACTTGTAATCAACTTGTAATCGATTCTTGGCAGCAATTAAAGGTGAGGGGAGTGAACCGCCCTCTCTCCACCTTCAATACCCAGCTGAGGTAACCTTGAGCAACCCCTAATTGTGCTGGAAGTAATAGCTGCCCACTGCTCCGGGTGTATGGTCACTGTGTGTGTGTGCTCTCACTTCTCACTCGTGTGTGTGCAACTTAGATAGGTCAAAAGCAGAGGACCAATTTCGAGTATGTGTAACTTCACACACATTTCAAGATTCCAACTCTAAATGGTACAATGTGCACTATTTGCAAGTCCTCACTTACACTACATTACATTTTTTGCAATAGGACTGTATAGACTCACAGGATGTGAAGACAGAGAGTAACAGCTAGCAGAGGAAACAGCCCTATAAGCTATTGGCTTTGACAGAGAGAATGCAGAAGTTATGAGTGGAACAAACTGGTAAAAAAAAATGTCAGAAGCCATTAAACTGTAAAGCTGACCTGTAGAGAGAGTCCAGATGAATATGAGACATATGGCCTGGCTGGACCCTTTCGATGCCTCTGTAGACATTCATACACCTGCAGAGAAAGAAAAAGCAGACAATGAGCTCTCAATTTGTACTAATTACAAATAATGTATGTAGGAAGGACTCTACCTTTAGTAGGGACTGCAACCAGGGGGCATTGAGAAGACCGTACAATAGTTCAGCTCCATTTATATCTTTATTAATAGAGCCTCTCACCTCAGCAATCACATGTGCCAAGATCTGTGTCAGGCCTAAAACATACAAAGCAAAAACATCTAGAACTGGAAACTTGGTTCATCCCAGTTATGTCATGCTGTTTGGCTTCTTAAACAGCCTCGACAGTATTTTAACACGCGACTTATCAGCTAGGTAAACTGAAAAAACAAGTTGGTAGCCATCAGATTTAAGTAGCAATATTCTTACCTTTGTCTCCCACCTCCAGTGGAGCTGACCCAGGATCAGTCTTCATGTCTGGCTTCATTGGCAATCCTGGACAGTTTTAAGGTTCAGGGAATAAAAGACAAATGCACTGACCCTTGTCATGTACAGCTGTTGGAAAAAGCACATGAACTCAAGTAAAACCACTGAATAGTTGTTGCTTCTTGTAACTAAGTGAATTGTAAATAACTACAGCTAGTAAACCTAAACTATAGGGCATAGAACCAGTCTCTACCATCTACTTAACCTTACATTGCTTTTAAGAAAGACAGCATAGAACTTTTGGTAATTGTAAACGCATATTAACTCTGGTTAATATTTAATAATTATTATATAATTGGTTTGATTTGCACTTAAAGGAATAATTCACCCAAAACTGAAAATTCTGTCATCATTTTCATCACAATGGTGATAGTTTAGGATGGTGTAGCTTCAGAATAGGCCTTGTAACCAAAGGTTTTTAGGTTGAATTTGTTCAGAGAACAGTGTGCCCTTGTTTGGGGCAGTGAACCTTAGTTAAATGTATTAGGACTGTTCTTAATGTTAGTGTACTATATATTCATTTGGATAAAAGTGTCAACAATATGACAACTTTGTAAAATAAAGACATTTAATTGATTAAAGACAAAGTTCTGAGGTTTCAGACTGGAAATCCACAAATCCCTGAATGGAGGTGATCTACAAATGTCCTTGCCACAGTCTTGACCTTGAGCAAAACACTTAATGACAGGTTACTCTAAAGGGGCAGTCCTGGTAATAAGTGCACCCTAAGTGGCTTACAATAAAAACACATCTGCTACATAAACAATAACCAAAAGTTCAGACAAAAGATGTTGATTTTCTCAACATGATTTGTTATAATAACTTCAAGGCACGGGATATTAGATTGCAGCTCTTTAGAAAAATCTCCCATCTTCAGACTTTCTATAATTTATGACTTAAATGGGTGTGATACAAAACTCAGCAAATATTATTCTCAGTTTTATAGTTTCAGTCCTTTCAGATGTGGCTTTACCTCAGTGTCTTTGCAACAGATCCATTTGCATAGCCAAATCTGATTGTTGACTGCAGGATATGCACAGAAATTGCGCATAACACTGCTGAATCCAACCAGAGCATCCCAGCAACGCACGCAAGGAAGGATTTAACGATTACATTAAATAAACAGCCTACTACATTTGTCTGACAAGGAGCTTCCTCATAGATAAGCCCGCAGGAGGCAAGAACCACAAACCCACATTGAGGCAGAGGGACTTAGGCGGCAAATCCTGTTCACTCACCTTCCTATTACTTCACAGTTTAGATCCCAGTCTTGAAGAGCTTCTGAAGAGGATTCTGTTCATGATGATGGCCAGTTTTAACATACTCAAATATGATGGTATAAACAGGGGAATAAAGTGTATAGTATTCCATAAGAGAGCACGGAGAAGTCCTCTTGGAAAAAGAAGTGTAATCCCTCTCTATCCTGCTTAATCCCTTGCAAGCAAATGAGTCAACTGGGGAGAGAGCGAGAGAGAGAGAGAGAGAGAGAGAGAGAGAGTATAGGAATGTGAGGGAGGAAATTAGGAAGGTACAGACTGAAAAGTGAGTCAGGATGTGTCCGGGTAAATCTGTGTACTTTTATATAATTTCGAACTATCAGGAAACTCAGCTATTGATTTATCACAATACAGAATATAATCACACACAACACACACTCATTGATACAATCCCACTATCGCACACAGTTTTATTAAGATTTAATCATTTCCATCCACTGCATGAGATACAGAACACCTCTCTCTCTCTCTCGTTGACCCACTCACACATATTTACTGTCTGATGATCCCACACTGAGAACATTCTGCAGCATCACATACTCACACATACAAGGGATGTAATCCTCATGATTAAAACAGCTCTCACAGTTGACTCACAGTTGTTTTTTGATTCGCATCACACTGCACAGAAGATTTTACCTTTTTAAATTAAACTGTTAATGGCAGATTGGAATTTATTTTGCTCTTATAATAAAAAACATTGGGGTACAGTATTATGAACTGCTCTTTTGTTTTGTGCTATGCAGAAATCACATTTTGTACAAGTGAAACCTAGTTACTGATGTGGTCTCTTCTATTCCTTTCACTGATTTGACAGTTTAAAATACACATTGGGACTTCACTGAATGTAGAAAATACATATAATGGTAGTGCCAAAGGCTTGTCCTATGCAACGTATGTCAAGTTTTGGGAGTCTACAATAAGATTTGGTTAGCAAAAATAAACTGAATGCATTATTGACAAAAATCCTGACCTTAGACTTAGTGCATGGAGGCGGGTCCAGGAGACTCTATTGGTGCTTTCGTACTGGTTGAACTATAAAACAGTTCCTAGAACTATTAAGTACCTGCATTTTAACATTGTAAATCAAAACTGTAAATTGATTTACTTATAGAAGACCGTGGGGTAACTAAATAGTAGTTTCCAATCCAGCGTAACAGGAATTGTAATTGCACACAGACTAGGTGAATGCACGCCAAACCAAACACCATAACAGCAGTTTAAAGTGTTACAAGACATACAAAGTCATAAAGTTAATGTTGCATTTACCTGATACTTTTGTCTGCAGCCCAGTGTTCTTCTCTCAACCTCAGTGATGTGTAGCACAATAATATGTCAAAGGTCATATACAGTAGATCATCTGTCAATATTTGTGACTTTTATCTGACAAATGGTGTTCCAGTCTGCAAATATTCAACTCAGTGAAAGGACTACAAGGATCATCCCTGCAGGAAAACGTTTTTAATAAAGTAAAGAAACTCATGCTTAAAATCACACATACAGCCATTAGCTGATTGAGAAAAACTGTTTTCAATTTTCATGATGTTACTTGATCTTGCCTCTCTCTTTACTGCCAGAAAATAAGTACAAAGAATGAACAGATGTTGATACTAACCTTAAAGACCAGGCTATCATTCTAAAGATGCGCTACAGATTCACTGATCTGACAAGACTGGAAAGAAACACAAATATTAAAATGCAATGAACCATTTAAACAGGCACAAAACAGCATTTTTTTCTAAGAAAGAAAAAACATTTACCATTTCTGTTGCTTGTTTACATCAATGGTCAAACTAGAAGCTATTTTGCAGATTACAACCAGAGTTTTGTCAGGTTTTTTTTCTAGCAAAGATAAAGTTAAAAGGATGGGTTGAAAATGTTTATGCCACCATGATGGCTCAATATTGCCACACCGTAAAAAACGATTAGATACTTTCCATCTATTTTACTAAAGTGAGTAAACCTGTTGCCTCAAAAAGCGACAAGTTGACTTTACTTAAAAAAAAAAGTGAGTAAACCTGTTGTCACTTGGACAAGTGAAGTTGACTTCATTCATTTTCCTTCGGCTTAGTCCCTTTATTTATCAGGGGTCGCCCCAGCTGAATAAACTGCCAACTTGTCCAGCATATGTTTTACGCAGCGGATGCCCTTCCAGCCACAACCCAGCACTGAAAAACACCCATACACTCTCGCATTCACACACATACACTATGGCCAATTTAGCTTATTCAATTCACCTATACTGCATGTCTTTGGACTGTTGGGGAAACCGGAGCACCCGGAGGAAACCCACGCCAACACGGGGAGAACATGCAAACTCCACACAGAAACCACAACTGACCCAGCCGGGGCTTGAACCAGCGACCTTCTTGCTGTGAAGCGACAGTGCAAACCACTGCGCCGCCCTGAAGTTGACTTAATTATGCAAATAGTTCATTTACTTTTAATAATTTTGAGGTAATGGGTTTACTTAGATTTTTTAAATAAAGTCAACAATTTTTTTTAAAGCAACATGTTTACTCACATAAAAACTTTTTTGGAGTGCAGTGGAGACAGGCCGTTATTAAAAATGTATTTTATTGTACATTAATCCCAAACGGTTGGCAAAATAATTTGCAAGCCAACTTTTTGCCAAGTAAATTGTTTCTAAAGAACAACCCTTTTTAATTCAACACAAAAAGTTAAAGAAAAGCCAGTATTGCTTGCTGTAACAAAGGAACAGATTTAAAAAGTAAAAAAGTCAAGATGACAATTTCAACTCCCAATCACAGTTTTATTGCCATCCATTTGATTTATGAGTCAATATACAATCTGAACATACGGTAATCTTCAAAAATGACACAAACTTCATACATACTTCCACACACATTCGACCAAATTTTTATATGCACACCTTGGCTCAGCCTTGAAAAACTGATGCGAAAGTACAGTACGATAACTTACTGTACCCAAAGTAGATCATGATACTCATGCAACATCTCAAGTGTTAATGGTTGTAAACATCAACAGTCCTTCGCCGTAACAGTTTGCACGTTTACATTTAGTAAAACACAATCACTCAAACTCCTGATCTCTGATCCTTGCAAATGGGTTTGTTTGTTTTTCCTGACCAACTCACCGTCCTTCTGGTGTTCTGTACATGAAATACCCTGCAGATTATCTACATCACTCAGATTATCTGGGCTGCAGCCAGATCTGTCCATCAAATAAATAAAACAATGTCAATAAAAGAAAATAACGCATTAGGCCGTTGAGCTTTAAAATGTGAGTCTCGACTCAAAAAAGCTATTGCTGGGTACAGAGATGTAGTGAACACACATTCATAACACTGTCAGAGGCACTTTTAAGACTTCACAGGAATGAGAAAACAGTGAGAATGATATGCTGCAGTGCGTACAGTATATGGAGGTTCGGCAATAGCTGCTTCATTTAAAATACAGAAAAATAATGACCAAATTAGTTTAGCATTGCGAAGACTACATTTTGCTTTTTTTCAAGTGTGCCAAAACTCTAACACTGCCAATGGTTTGGCTACTTACTGTTAAAGACGCAGAGAAAGATGAATCCATTACAAAAATACACAGAAAGAATAGTGCATCAAAAGAAAACTGTTGTGAAAAATCAATTGACACAAAACCACTTTTAGCTTAAAGAGATAGTTCACCCAAAAAAATGAAAAATCTGTCATCATTTACTGTCATATGAGTTTCTTTCTTCTGTTGAACACAATTGAAGATATTTTGAAAAATGCTGGAAACCTGTAACAATTGACTTCCATAGCATTTGTTTATTCTACTATGAAAGTCAATGGTTACAGGTTTTCAAAACATCTACTTTTGTGTTCAACAGACGAAAGAAACCCATTAAAGTTTAAAACCAAGAGTAGATAATGAGTAAATTTTCATTTTTGGGTGAACTATCCCTTTAAATGTCAAAAGTTTCAATTGGGTTGAACTAAGTAGCTTGTAAATGAGAATTTGTACATAATAAAGCAGGTCACTGTGCTGTTGATAAAAAAAAATTATACTTCAAATGAATTAGAATTATCCTTGTTTTCTTTTAGGTGGTTGTTTTGTGTGCTGTTCGGACTGAATAATGCAACACGATCAGGAAAAGTTATGTATTTTACATTAAAGACAGAGGTAGATGGCAACCATTATTAGGGACGGCATACAGTACACTAATTATCTACGTCATCAGCTGACACTGGATCAACCGTTGTGTGCTTGAAGAAAGAGATGTGTGCGATATACTGATAACGTCAGTCATTTTGAGCCAATAACGCATTGGCTTATTATTAATAATAAAAAAAAAACACTGAGTTTGTAGCACATAATTATTATCTTTAACGTGATGGAATGGCAGCAGTTAAAAACCCCCAGCTTTACGATTGAGGAAGACACAATGTAAAGAGTGAATGTTAAACCACAGTTAAACCTGACTTGCACATGAGACTTGCTTGAAGGTCTTCGATTACCCCAGTCATCGTGGAACACGATTGGCTCATCACATAGTAAGTCATTGCAAACACCACATTTGATTGGCTGCTCTGTTTGTCAGTCATCATCGGATGGGTTTTTGGAGAGATGCGTTGATTACGTGACCTTCTCATGCTGGATTTGATAGTAGCACGCCTGAGTCAGGAAGAAATCAGAAAGAGAAATGACAATTTTTCTAAATATTTATTACACTATATCAACCTATATAATTATTATAATTAATTAAACCTGTTAGTGATAGAGTCTTAATTATTTATTATATGCGTAACCCACCAGTTACACTCACCCCCCTAAACCTCACTCCCATCCCGGACGAGCCCCTAAGTGTAACCCACCGGTCCTACTGCACCCAACCTGCTCTGAGTGGGATCAAACTGGTGATTCTGTGCATGGGAGTCGGTTGCTCTAACAAGGAGGCTAAAGACCATGGCCTCCATGAGCACCTTTTGAGGTCAGAGGAGTGGGGTTTACCTGCATAGCACTTTGCTAGCTGGCCTCTGTTACATATGTTTAAATGGACTACGTTTATGCTAATGTCTACTATAGTGATTATTTTTTTATATACTTTTTGGTATACCAAAAACAACACATTTTTTAAATTGGTTTTTAACTTAAATTTGTGTCAACGTGACCTGAAATGAAAGAATTGGCCAAGGAAGATATGTGGGTACACTTGATATTTTAGCTTAAAGGGATAGTTCACCCAAAATTTCAAAAAAATTCTGTCACCATTCACATACTCTTTACTTGTTCAAAACCGATATGAGTTTCTTTCAGTGTCTCGTATATTATAATTTGCATCTCCAAGGTAAACCTTGTATTATTTTTCCAAAAACAAATGTTTTAATAAAAACAGTTTTGAATAATAACACAAATTATATCAAGATATGTCTAAAAATAATATTTATATGTTTATTTTAGAGACCTTTTTTTGGAAAATATAAAACTTAAATACTCCCCCTATCTATTTTTGACCGTTTCTGCCTCCTAAATCATACGTTCAGCATCAATTATAATGAAATAATCAAGTTTGATTTACATCTATTTTGTGTGTTTACTAAGTTGAATAAACATTTGCATGAAACGACTAATTTTCTGTGTTATTTGTGCTTTTGGTATTAAAAGAAATCATTTTGTGTCTGTCTCTGCGTTCTCGTCAAGTCTGTTACACTGGTTATTTAAATGCATGACAATCTTTAAAGCATTGAGTGAATAACGTGATTTGTGATGTCACTTCCTCTTGTGGGAAACTCTGGAGGGCATTGCATTTAGTCTTCTCTCATTAATTGGTACAAAATGTTTAGGATACACTAATAGTAGACTAATACACTGTTATTGTGATTATTTATATATTTATTAAGTTATTATTTATATATTATTATTTATAAAGTTTATTATTTATATATTATGATGAATATTTGCCCACAATTACATGCTAGTCTGAGTGTGAAACATTGTTAAACCCAAAGTTTTGAGTAACCCAAAGATCTGGGGTATAAATGTGAATTAAAATGTGACGCTTACCTTGAGTGTGGTGAACATGATGCCATGCTCTCCATGTTGTACACATGGATCCATTAGGTCCTCAATGAGACTGACCTCTGATCCCAGATTCCTTATCCTGCGTCAGATGCAAAAGACATGCATCATTTTTAACAATATGCTATTTTTTCAGCTAAAACATATCAGATATATAGACTGGACATGCAAAAAAATCTCTCTCTCATCACTTAGACCTGGTATGAAGCAATATGCTAAGACACATCGACATTTATACCTAGCAGTAGACTTTGAGGTGAAAGTCGGTGATCTTGTCAAATTTGTGGTTATAATAAATTAATAAGTTATAACCATTAATTATAAATTATTAAATAAATTAATAAGTATTTAGCAAGGATTGATTAAAAATGATCAAAACCCACAGTGAAGACTTTCATAATGTCTAAAACCTTCTATACCAAATGAAATCCTGGATTCCACAAAAAGTAGAAAGCAGCAGGACAGGACATGGCATGTTATCCTGCTGGAAGTAGCCATCAGAAGATGGGTACACTGTGGTCATAAAGAAATGGAAATGGTCAGCAACAATACTCAGGTAAGCTGTGGCGTTGACACGATGCTCAATTGGTACTAATGGGCCCAAAGTGTGCCAAGAAAACATCCCTCACACCATTACACCACCACCACCAGCCTGAACCGTTGACGCATGGCAGGATGGATCCATGCTTTCATGTATTTGACGCCAAATTCTGACCCTACCATCCGAAATCGAGACTCATCAGACCAGGCAACGTTTTTCCATTCTTCTATTGTCCAATTTTGGTGAGCCTGTGCGAATTGTAGCCACAGATTCCTGTTCTTAGCTGACAGGTTTGGCACCCAGTGTGGTCTTCTGCTGCTGTAGCCCATCCGCCTCAAGGTTGGACGTGTTGTGCGTTCAGAGATGCTCTTCTGCATACCTCGGTTGTAACGAGTGGTTATTTGAGTTACGGTTGCTTTTCTATCAGCTCGAACCAGTCTGGCCATTCTCCTCTGACCTCTGGCATCAGCAAGGCATTTGCGCCCACAGAACTGCCGCTCACTGGATATTTTCTCTTTTTCAGACCATTCTCTGTAAACCCTAGAGATGGTTGTGCATGAAAATCCCAGTAGATCAGCAGCTTCTGAAATACTCAAACCAGCCCGTCTGGCACCATCAACCATGCCATGTTCAAAGTCATGTAAATCACCTTTCTTCCCCATTCTGATGCTCAGTTTGAACTGCAGCAGATTGTCTTGATCATGTCTACATGCCTAAATGCATTGAGTTGCTGCCATGTGATTGGCTGATTAGAAATTTGCGTTAACAAGCAGTTGTACCTAATAAAGTGGCCGGTGAGTGTATATTCAAGTAGGAAACATTCTTAAATATAGTACTTCACAACATTTCTTATTTAACTGCATTTTGATCAAACAATGCAGCCTCAGTGAGCATATAAGACTTGAAAAAACTTGAAAAAGTCTAAAACTTTATCTGCTTTTGGTCTAAAAACAGGGCCTTAAAAATCTTATGACCTCATTCTTACCGCGCACGCAGAACAACAAAGAGGAAGACAGGAAACAGGTCATCCATAGACCACAGGAAATCCTGTTTCAGGAGTGCAAGCACTTCCTGGGTTATTTCCTCGAAGGTCAGCTGGATCACCTGAAGCTTGTCTGAGGGCGTGAAAGTTGTGCTGTTGAAACAAAGGGGGAATCAACATTAAAACGATTATCAGGAAAAAAAAGTGTAAAAGTTATCATACAAAACTGTGGTAAATCAACCTTATTTGCTGCAAAGTCTCAACCGCTGAGGCGAAACAGGCGTCCTTAGTGCTTGAGATAACCTACAAACATATTGTACATAAACTTTTAAAGCCATTGTTCACCCAAAACTCATCTTTCACTTGTTCCAATCATGTTTGAGTTTCTTTTGTGTGTGTGTGTGTGTGTGTGTGTGTGTGTGTGTGTGTGTGTGTGT
>CAIGQV010000919.1:7673344-7722935 GCA_903798115.1 Danio jaintianensis
GTGTGTGTGTGTGTGTGTGTGTGTGTGTGTGTGTGTGTGTGTGTGTGCATAAAATAGCTTGTTTTAATTGTAATAATAGGAACAGCTGAAATTACACACAACTAGCATTATTATCAGATAACAGCATATGAATGGTCAGTGTGATAACAATGGGTATTATAGAGGTATAAAGGATTTATTAAATATCCGAAAAATTATTCCAGGTCTCTAAAAAAATATGCGTGTTTTGTTTTTTAAACTATATGTTAAATATTCCAAATGCAGTGTATAATTTATGATATCTTTATCATTTAAATGTTGGAGGGTGTTCCTGTTTCCAGTTGAACAGATTACATTTCCTAGATACATAAGAAATCAGACCTACCCTTTTGGTAAATAAATGATACCTCATTCAAGTCCACCCCAAAAAGATATATTAAAGGAGTCTAGTGATCTTTCTTTCCCAGGACCATCACAGAAAACTCATGTACAGTATCCCAAAACTCATTTAGGTCTGTTTGAGTTCCTTATTAAACATGAAAAAAATATATTTTGATAAATGTTGGAAACCTGTAACCATTGATTTCCATTGTATTTGTCTTTTCTACTATGGAAGTCAATGGTTAACGGTTTCCAACATTATTCAAAATCTTTCTTCAAATTCTCCTTTTTCTTTTGTGTTCAACAGACTAAAAAAGAGAATAATAAAAGTTTGGAACCGCTTTAAGGTGAGTCAGTTTAAATTTTGGGCTGAACTATCCCTTTACGTCTTATTTCAGCTAACATATTCAGCATTTTGCATGTAATGGGATAATTCTAAGATTTACAGAGTACTTATAGACTACAGAGTAGGGCTGCACAATATTGGGGGAAAAACTGACATTGCAATATTTTGTTTTTATGCGATACATATTGTGATATTGTGTATAATTTCACCAGATGACTTGAATGGAATTATTGGGGGGAGAAATCATTATTGTAGAGTTATTGGGATTGGCATTTGGAGAAACTATAATAAACCAATAACAAGCATTGATAAATACAGTAGAGCAAAAATACAAATAAAGTAAACAGTGCTTTATAGTTTTCTGGGAGTCTAGCAGTATTTAGGTACACAAATTGATTAGTCAAATGCAAAATAACACTGTATAGTCTTCATCGTATATACAGTGGGGAAAATAAGTATTGAACACGTCATGTTTTTTCCTGGAAATAATATTTCTGAAGGAGCTGTTGACATGGAATTGAACCAGAATTTGATAAAAACCCAAAACAAAAAAAATCGGAAAAATACGTTATGTGTAATAACAATGGAATGACACAAGGAGAAAGAACTGAACTACTGAAACGTATTTAATACTTTATATAAAAGGCTTTTTTGGTGGTGGCAGCTTAAAAACGCCTCTCATATGGAGAATGAAGCCACATGCATTGCTCAGGTGTGAGTTTTTCACAGACTTCAACAGAGTGTAAAAATCTTGATGGTTCTGTGGGTCTCGTCTATCAAATCTGATCTTTAATTTGTATTTTCTATTGGCTTCGAGTCAGGTGATTGACTGGGCCATTCTACAGCTTGATTTTCTTTCTCTGAAACCATTTGAGAGTTTCATTGATTGTGTTTGGGATCATTGTCTTGCTGAAATGTCCACTCTAGTTTCATCTTCATCATCCTGATAATGTAGATGCTGGACTGAAGCAGCTAATATTCATTTACAATGAGGAAAGGCAGAGGGTTGCTGAAGAACTACTGAGAGATTTCAGCTGCTGTCTGGGCTTTCACTGCCTTTCTACTTTCCCTTTCTTCACGTGTTCAATACTTTTTCCCTGCGTCATTTCATTTTAGTACACATAACTTTATTTGTAAACTAATTAGATTTGTTTTCTTTGCATATATGGATTTCTTTGGTTGTTATCAACATCCAGTGAAAATTTCAAGTCAACGGCACCTTTAGAAATATGTTTTCTGAGAAAAATGGTGATGTGTTTAATACTTATTTTCCCTGCTGTACATAAATACAATTAATCTTTCTTAAAAGTTACAAACAATTTAATTTATTGTGTCTGAATGCTTGAACTGGCTTAAAATGCTAACATGGGCCTTAAGAAAGCATGCTAATGCTAACATTTTTGGTAATGTTGCAGTGACATTGTGAAGTCACTGCAAAATGTAACCATAAATCACGTGTTTTTCAACTATGGCTACTGGTCAACTATAACCCTGACTCCACATTGCAAATTCTATAGCAAATGCACACATTGCGATATCGATGCTGAAACGATATATTGTGCAGCCCTACCACAGAGTCTCTCATGTAACAGAACATACAGTATTTCATTATTACCTGTTGTTTTTCTCCATGTATTGTAACAGTTACAGGCCAGAATTTCCTTTGAAAACAAGATCAGTAAAATGGATCACTACAGGATATTCAGATCTATTTCTATCTCATGCAGTTGTGCGGCGGACTCACTGTTGGACCCCGAGGAAAGCCAGCAGTGCCAGATCTGGCTGTTTGTTGAGTCGCAGCACACACTCCCAGTACACATCGTCCTCTTTCTCTTTCTCTAGAGCGTAGAGCGTGAAGAGAGGAGGATAGAGACG
Source organism: Danio jaintianensis (assembly GCA_903798115.1). Classification (NCBI taxonomy): domain Eukaryota; kingdom Metazoa; phylum Chordata; class Actinopteri; order Cypriniformes; family Danionidae; genus Danio; species Danio jaintianensis. Next base: position 7,675,926 of record CAIGQV010000919.1, read on the forward strand.
TGGCAACAGCACCGGCAGCAGGAGAGCAGAGCTGCTGACCACACATCTGACAACATTTAAAAAAAGCACAGTAAAAGTAAATTAAACAGAATTTAGGAAATGTTTAGATATTATTAAAAATCATAATTTATGATTTCTCATAATTTGGTCGGCTGGTTTAAAAAAAATGTAATCTCACAACTCTCATTTAGTCTCATAATTGTACCTTATCTCACAGTTATTAGTTAGAATCTATTGATTCTGGTTTTGTCACTTTTGTTTTAATTAGGACTCATAATTTTTAAGTTGTCACAAGTTGTAATTAGTATTTAGCATCTCATCATATTGTTACTCCTTTTAACACTTCATAGTTATGACTTAGAGGATTAACTTAAATATTCATTTACAATGACGAAGGGCAGAGGGTTGCTGAATAACTACTGAGAGATTTCAGCTCCCTTTCTTCATGTGTTCAATACTTTTTCCCTGGGTCATTTCATTTTATTACGCATAACTTCATTTGTAAACTAATTAGTTTTGTTTTCTTTGCATTTATGGATTTCTTTGGTTGTTACCAACATCCGGGGAAAATTTCAAGTCAACGGCACCTTTAGAAATATATTTTCTGAGAAAAATGGTGATGTGTTTAATACTTATTTCCCCCACTGTACTACGTCATAACTGTAATAAGATAAAAAGAAAATCAAATTTTGGGCGGGGCGGTGGCTAGCGCTGTCGCCTCGCAGCAAGAAGGTCGCTGGTTCGAGCCTCGGCTGGGTCAGTTGGCATTTCTGTGTGGAGTTTGCATGTTCTCCCCGTGTTCGCGTGGGGTTCCTCCGGGTGCTCCGGTTTCCCCCACAAATCCAAAGACATGCGGTACTGGTGAATTGGGTAAGCTAAATTGTCCGTAGTGTATGTGTGTATGAATGAGAGTGTATGGGTGTTTCCCAGTGATGGGTTGCAGCTGGAAGGGCATCCGCTGTGTAAAATATATATGCTGGATAAGTTGCCGGTTCATTCCGCTGTGGCAACCCCTGATTAATAAAGGAACTGAGCCGAAAAGAAAATAAATGAATGAATGAAAATCTAATTATTCTCACTCGGTATATTGTAATTTAAATCTTGCAATTATTACGATTTAATACCTCATTTTAGCCCATAATTATGACTGTCATAAATTCAACTAATAATAATTAGTAACTCATAATTTTATGACTTATTTTATGATTTATAATTATCAACATTTTGTCATAGTTTCCTTTCGTCTTATGACTTAGTGCCTTGCAATTCTGTTCCTCAATTGAAAAAAAACTTTTCTCAAAATTCTTAGTATTTCACAATGTCAACTTATGATTTCAACTTATCTTCTAATTAGGACTTAGAATCTCATAATTGTATTTTTCATTTGAACATTATATGTAATTGCATGTCAAATTCTAATCTTAATTTCATGGAATTATAATGCCATAACTATGATTAACCAAATCATGTTTTTTTGTCAAGGGGTGACAGGGTGGCTCAGTGGTTAGCACTGTCGCCTTACAGCAAAAAGGTCGCTAGTTCGAGTCCCGGCTGGGCCAGTTGGCATTTCTGTGTGGAGTTTGCATGTTCTCCCCGTGTTCGTGTGGGTTTCCTCCGGGTGCTCCAGTTTCCCCCACAGTCCAAAGACATGCACTATAGGTGAACTGAATAAACTAAACTGGCCGTAGTGTATGTGTGTGAATGAGTGTGTATGGATGTTTCCCAGTACTGGGTTGCAGCTGGAAGGGCATCTGCTGTGTAAAACATATGCTGGACAAGTTGGCGGTTCATTCCGCTGTGGCGACCCCAGATGAATGAAGGGGCTAAGCTGAAGGAAAATGATTGAATGTTTTTTGTTTAAATTCCTGTTAAAGAGCCCCTATTATGGGTTTTTGAAAATGACCTTCTATGCAGTGTGTAACACAGCACTAAGTGAATGAAAACATCCAGCTGAGGTTTAAATCTGAAAGTGCACCGTGTTTAAAACTATTGATTCTTTAACGAAATAGTCGACTCGAATAAATGAATCGAGTTGGGTTCGGATCTTTTGCTTGAACGCATCGATGTCGATACGGTACATGACCAAATATGTAGTTCCAGATCTGGTAAAATGTGAACGCGCTTTCCCTTCAGACACTAGTGGAGCGCGGGGGATCACGGGACTGATCATGACACGAAGATGACGATCACTGGCAGATTCGGTTGCGGGGAATAAAGGGTTAAAGTTCATTTTCACAACAACAACACAGTATAGTCCACCTAGTGCTGTGTTTGTTCCTGTCATTTTTCTGATTTGTGATACAATAACCTACGCTGCAACGCAGGATTCGCCGGCCGTTTGCTATTAAAGCAAGGAGCAGCAAGGAGACTATTATGTATGGGACTTTGACAGGGACTTTGTCAGTAACTGTTGCAGTTCATATGGACCAGTTTCTTCTTCCTCCGGATCATAACATGTAAGTGTGATTAAAATTGTTGATTCATTTTGTGTAGTTTGCAAAAAATGTGTTTAATTGTGTGTTATAAGTTGTAATCGCTCCCCGCGGCTTGTAATCACTTATCTATTATAGATCAGTGCTTGTACTGTATCTCTCAGGTTAAACCTTCATGGGACTATTCACATATTGCGTCCAAAACCACGTTGAAAACGCGATGTGTGCTTCTTCCTTTACCGATTTAAATGCGTTTCTTAACTGGCGATCCTCTGCCGTTTGTTGTTGCTATGGCTACCATCAGCTGTTCCTACACACACAAGGCGCGGTCAATTTTCAAAGTAGTTCAACTTTTGCCACTGTGTGGATTAATACTGAATGTGTGTCGTTGTTATTACTTGGGGTTAGGGTTAAGAATAGAGTATATGCTGGTGTTTAACTGTATTGCTTTATTGCATTCCCGCATTGGGCTCACACATACTCTGTGTGTATTACTTCATAGCCGTGGTGGGCATTTCTCACTATCTCGCGCTAAACGCAGTCGACCAATCACAACAGACTGGGTCATCGGTCCAATCAGCGCAGATTAGTTTCACGCTAAGGAGGGGTTTGAGAACAAATGAATCGCTGAACGAATCATATGGGAGTCGTTGGGATAATTAGGTAAAAATAAATGCCTATTTTAAGACAATGAGAGTGTTTATTGACCTCGCATGCATATCAGCATGTTGTTGGAGACCCCTAAAACTAAAATATGACGTTTTACTATGCAAAATAGGGGTTCTTTAAAAGCTAATTGTAGTATAAACAACTGCAGTTGCATAGACCACCCTTAGAGTCTTTTAATACTATTTTCCATACCCAGGTTTAGGAGACTCCAGCAGCTTTCCATCAGCGTCTGTGCCGACCTTCTCTTTTGGAGGGTCGGCTAGTGAACCTCCTTCTTCTGGCAGTTCGGGAAAGAGAAATCTAAACACAAACAAGCATGTTATTGAAAAGACATTTTAAAGTACACTTCCTTTCCCGTTTGAATGATCAACTTACCTGACGAGCTGGAAGATACGGCTGAGATAGGACTTGATCTCATTGACGGCCTGCGGTAATAACCTGCGGTTTGCTCCAACACCAACATACGTCATGCGGTACACCGAAACCAGCGTCTCCACCAGCCGACCCAGAGGATGCAGAGGAGTATCACATGCCTGAAATGAAACACACATCATGGGTCTGTGATTTATAGAGCAAAATAATCAGAGGTACAAAAGTGGGCAAAATACACTAGGAAGCTAATGTTTTGGAAGAAAGCGTGGTTAGCATCAGTTAATAAATACAAGTGACAATGTTTACCTTTACCAGGTACCGACGAATCGTGTGATACACCTCTAATGTTACAGGACCCACATGTTGAGGGATGCACTCAAGACTCTCTAGTGTTTTGTGATGTGAGCGGCTCAGCAACTCTGGACTAAAATACAAACACAAACATTCAGATTTGACATAAATTACATTATTACATATTTTAAAATTTATAATTTTGGGGGGGAATGTTGCGGTTCTTATCTATTTTCTTCGGTAGCTAGCAACTATATCATCTTTATTTTGTAAAATGAAGTGCTCCTCTATATTTTTCTCAGTCAATTATCTGGATACACAGACTGTCACATTAAGGCAATAAAATCACAATTAACAATATGCACAATTTTAGAAGCACAACTCAACAATTTCAGGCAAAATTATACTGTCTCATTAAGCCTCACTCTCTGCCATGTTTTAAGTTCCAAAGACTTTAAATGTTCAATTCTAAATATTTGTTTTAAATCCATATTTCATTTCATTATTTGTTTATAGATGCACATCTCCATATCTCAACCAGTGATTCTAATATACAGTTCATATTCACTGTTTATAACCGGTTTGTAGCTGGAAGGGCATCTGTTGCATAATACATATGCCAGAGTAGTTAGCGGTTCATTCCTCTGTGGTGACCCCTGATAAATCAGGGACTAAGCCAAAGGAAAACGAATGAATGATTATCTTGTGTTTCGCTCCCATCAAGTCAAATATCAAACAGTATTTTTTTTTTAAGTACATTTTGTAATTTATTATACTTTAGGCATTTCCTAATAGTTACTCTGGTATGAAACTACCGTTATTCATTAAATTTGTATACTAAAAAGTTATATTATTATTATATTTACTAAATTAATAAACTATAACAGTACAGAAATACACTCATATTGTATACTGCACATTTACAGTATGCATGTTTAATAATAATACATTCAGCTTGCTGATTTAAAATGTGACTTATGAACTTCTTTATATAAAGAATCACATTTGCTTCTACTTCATGATTTCAATTGACAGCTCAGGTCTTTAAGTGTTAACTGAAATCTATACCTGTCTCTCTGCTGTCTCAGGTTAGCAGTGAGTGCTATGGCGATGTTGTCCCAAGCTGTCGTGGTTTGCCCCTGTACGGGAGAATCACAACCAAGCCTGTTCCAGCACTCCAAAAACACAGCCTTCCACTTCTCTTCAGAGTGAACTGCTAACCGGCCCAGTTTACTGCACACAAACACAATAACATATAGATTCTCCATGTATAATCATAACGTAACACAAAATTTGAGTTTGCTTCACAGATCAACAATGCTCTTACAGTGCATGACCCTTCTCCTTGTCTGAGTCGTACAGGCTGGGTTTGTAGTAGGAACCTGACATCTTCAGTCCGGTTCCCCAAACTCCACTAAAAGAGCCTTCAATATAGTCTCCATTCGGCATGGTCAACACACCCTATGGAAAGAAGACAGACACTATATTGTTAAAAGTTTTGGGGCATCTGCCTTTATATGCACATGAACTTAAATGACATCCCAATCTAGACGGTTTAATATGTTGTCCCACACTTTGAGGCTATTACAGCTTCAACTCTTCTGGGAAGGCTTTCCATAAGATTTAGTGTTTAGGGGAATTTTTGACCAGTTGTCTAAAAGCGCATTTATGAGGTCAGACACTGACGTTGGATGAGAAGACCTGGCTCACAGTCTAATTAATTATAAAAGTGTTCATTCGGGTTGATGTCAGGACTCTGTTCAGGCCAGTCCAGTTCTTCCACACCAAACTCACTCTTTCATGTCTTTTTGGACCTTGCTTTTCACACTGATGTCATGTTGAAAAAGAAAGGGGCATTCACCAAACTTTTCCCACAAAGTTGGGAACGTGAAATTGGCCAAAATGTCTTGGTATGCTGACGCATTAAGAATCAAGGGGCCAAGCCCAACCTCTGAAAAACAACCCCACATCATAACCCCACACAATGTGTAACCACCGTTCTCATGGCAACCACCAAACCCACTCATCCATTTGATTGCCAGACAGAGAAGCATTGGCGATGCAAGTCTTGGATGTAGCTGCTCAGTCATAGAAACCTATTAATTGAATTCAAATTCCAAGCACTGTTCTTGAGACCACATGCAGTTTGGAGGTCTGTAGCTATTGACTTCTGCACACTGTGAGCCTCAGCCTGTGCTGACCCCACTCTGTGATTTTACACAGCCTACCGCTTTGTGGTTGAGTTGGAGCTGTTCCCAAATGCTTCCACTTTGGTATAATACAACTATAACAATACAACAGTTGACCATGGAATATTTAGTAGTGAGGAATTCTCACAAATTGACTTATTGAATAGGTGGCAACCTGTAACAGTACCATGCTTGAATTTGCTGAGCTCCTGAGAGCAACCAATTCTTTCACAAATGTTTGCTGAAGCCAGGCTGCCTTGATGAATAAAAGTATAAATCTTTGGTATTTTGGTAAAATCTTCCAAATAATTGACTTCAGGTTCTCAAATCACTTTCATTTCCACATGTGTATAATATGAAGCACTAGGCATGCAGACTGCATTAATCAAAAGTTATGGTAAAGACTTAAAATATTACAAAAAAAAATCCAGTTTTGAACATTCTATTTATAAAAAAATTTATAAAATGGTAATACTGCATTAGAGTTGACTTCATGTATAACATTTTAATCAAATTTCTGTCATTTTTTGCTTGACAACTATTTTACATTTTCAAAATAGAAAACAGCTACTTCAATGTGTTATATTTCAAAACCGATTTTACTGTATTTTTAATCAGATGAATGCAGCCTTGAGACTCTTTTTTTTTTTTTTAAACCCTGAATTTGTGTGTACAATGTTATTGTAATTTGATCAACTGGAAAAGTGTTTGCGAACATTACGAATCACCTTTCCATTAAGAGTCCAGTCTTCTAAAAACTCTCCTTCAAATGTGGTGTCGTCTTCAGAGAGTAACACCCCAGTGCCCTTGGAAAAAACAAATAATAATAGGAATCATATTATTGCCTCATACTTTAAAAGCAAATAAGAATATGCGTGTTATGTTTTGTTATTTGAAAAGGGTTAAAAAAGGCAATATATAACTTAAAACAATTCTTCCTCACCTTCACCATTTAAAAATAAAATATGGCTTTACTTAAAAAATATTTATTTATTATAATATTTGATTATGTGGTCACTGCTGTATAAAATCAATTTATGAACACAATATATTGCAAATACATTTGAAATATTCACAATATAATTTAAAAAATGTGCTTATGTGATTCTCACCATCATTTTGTTGTTGTTGAAAGCACCTTCGTAGTACAGGCCGAATTGTGTAACAACAACTCCGTTTCCCTGCCGTTGATCATCCAGCCACATGCCCATATACTTCTCTCCTCTGACACAGTTAAAACACAGTTACTGTACTGCACATATATTAGATATTTCACTACTTCACATGTAGATATTTCATTATTTTGGGGAATTTCTGTCAACAACAATTATGTCATATTTAGCTATGTGTTTTCATAGTAGGCAAGTAATGAATGAATAATTACTAAACATCCGGCAGCAAATACTTTAGTGATAGTGAGATAGTGTTTTTGTGTTTTGCAAAGTGAGTGACATACTTGACATTGTCAGCTCGTACATCGGTAAAGAAAAAAACATTATGATATTTTTCTTGAATAATACATATCACACACTGCTAGTCCACTAATATAATTTTTTAAAATCTTGATCAATGTCATAAGTTTTATATAATATTCAGTGTGTTTTGCATACCATTTTTTTAATCAATTCTGATTGTATCTATTATAATCCATACTAGAAATAGGTTTTGTGTTAAAATATTGTGCAGTTTGCTTGTATTAATTTGAAACAGAAAAAAAAAATCCAACTGTCACTCTTTGGTTCTTTAAAAACCTTCGACAAGATGTGGTGCCCCATTTCCTTGATCCTTAAAACCGAGCACTTGTATATAAATATATTTTATTCATGTCTTTTCAATTATTGAATTAATTTAATTTATATTATTTAATAATTATTACAATAATTTAGCTGTTTATTCATTTATTTAACTAATTTATTTATTCATTTTCTTCCCATTATGGGTTGTTGAGGGAGGGAATTGTTTATTAGGGTAGTGTTGTTGAGTAACAATTCAAAATTAATGTTGTAATTTGCTGATTTCATGTATCATGAAGAAAATGTAATAAATAAATAAATATAAATAAATAAATAAATAATAATGTGCTGCAACCATTCTGTGAATTAACTTTTACAGTCTATTTGCATACCGGGTGATGTCATCAAAAACTCCATATCCAGATTTTTTGTCGTACTGCCACTGGCCGATGAAAACACTGGGAGAGGTGGAATTCAGCTTCCCACTGCGCAGCATCCCATGACCATGACGCATGTTGTCTTGAAATGAGCCCTCATACACTTCACCAGAGGCATATCTGAACACAAACACACACTCTGTGTCAGTTCCAGGAAATCAAAATCAAAAGGATTTTCATCTAAGATGCATAACAACAATAAAAAGTGATGGTAAAGATATTTACAATGATACAACTTTTTTATTTGAATTAAATGCTGTTCTTTTGAACTTTTTAGTCATCATACACTCCTAAGAAAAATGTATCATGATTTTCACAACAACAAAAAAAAGAACACTAGCAAATATTTTGAAATGTAATAATATAAAATGTTTCCTGAGCAGCAAGTTAGCATATTAGAATGATTTCTGAAGATTCAGATCATGTGAAAATGTAAAATCATGAGCAATAATGCTTTAAATTCAGCTTTGCCAAGAATCAGGGTTCCCACGCTTTCATGAACAGCAGATTCAAGAACTTTTTAAAGCACCATTAATTTTAAATCAAGCACTTGTAATTCATACCCCATTCAATTCCCCCAGCATATGTAGTGCCATTAAAGTCCTTACTGTACTTAACATTTCACTTACACTTAATATTTACATTACAAATGTCAAAATTTTAAAAATTAAAAATAAGTTTTGACCATTTAAAAAAGTCATGTGAAATCAATACTTGTGATATTCAAATGCGGTTTCTGAAATATTGATCAAAAGTGCATTATTTGTGTGTTATTGTCTAAAATTTTAATTTAAGATTTTTAATTTAAGAATTTCTCCATTTTTTCATTCTGTTTTTGACAGTTGTGTACACTTGTTGAAATCAAACCATAAACACATTTAATTACAAATTTAATTCAAGCACTTTCAAGGACCTGTGTTTGTTTTTAAGTACTATCCAGGCCTTCAATCCATATATCTGAAATACTTCTGTACTACTAAAAGTACTGTATTTTACGTACTTGCAATAATAATGTTTTTACAGTATCTGACACTTAAGACACTCTGAAACATAAAAAAACTACTTTTAACTAACACACACATTACGAACAAAACGCAAACCTGAATGTTCCAAAACCATGCATCTTGCCATCTTTCCATTGGCCTTGATAATGATCACAGCTGTTCAAGGTTTTGTTCGACACAACGTAATCTCCAAAACTGTGCAGAAAACAACAGTGAAATATTTCCAGGAAAAGAAAGCACGCACCATCAGCATAACAACCTGAAAAACACGTTACTACTAACCCATCTTCAAAGCCATTCTTGAATGTCCCCGTGTACATTCGTCCATCTGGCCATTTGACCACACCCCTAAAACACAAACACAGCCAATGATCATCTTTCCTTTTTTTTGAAAGCAGACATTGACACCAACAATATCTATGTTTCCATCCAAAAATGCGAATTAAATTTATGCGCAAAACTGCAATATTGCATAAAAGACGGAAATGATGCTTTATTTGCACATCCAATGAGTCAAAGAGAAAAAAATCGTCCCTTCCTGATTAACTGGCGCCAAATATCAAAAAGTAAAAATGGAATTTACTGCGGTAGGAGAAGCTGCGTGAATCTTTTCTTCATTTGATAAAGGACTTGCACCTCAGAAGACAAATGCCGACACGCAATGAACGTGTGGTGGCGTTTGAAGGCATGAGAAGCAGAGCACAGACGCTCTTGACAATTCTGAAGGTAATTAATAATATAATAACACTAATACTGAAATGTTTAAGGCGTTTTAGAATGGCCAAAACAACATTTCAAATGTTTTACAATGTGGTCAGCCTGCTGGTTTGTCCATTCACACAAATTTTTATCATCACATGATCTGTAATTAAAAAATCATGTGACTTTTTTAAAGCGCATAACTGCAATTTGTTCAGTAAAAGTGTTCCCATCGTAGTTTATGCGCATTTTTTCTTTTCGAATAAAAAGTTTATCCTACTCAGTTATGTGTAGGATAACTATTGACCTACCGCCCATGGGGTTTCCCTGAGACCCATCGGCCATCATATTTGGCTTCCTTTAGCCGACTGTCTTTGTAGAAGGTGTACGATGCTGTCCGCGAGATGGGTGGATCTGCTCTCTGCGTGACCCCTGTAGAAGGAGGTATCCCATCATGCCCCAATCCACTGAGCGCCTGCTCTACCGCTTGGTTTATAGAACGAAGCCACTTCGCCTGGAAAGCAGAACATCCATGTTTAGTCAACTACATGTGTTTCTGAAAAGCTTATAATCATTCAAAGTCAAGTCTACTTTTTCAGCCGGTGATGAAGCCAGCAGAGCGAAGCTTTCCTCAGGCGAAGTCACTTTTAAGCCATATCTGCAGAGAAACAACACCATTATCATGCAAAATCAACCTTTGGAAGCTGTTTGGACAGACATGTGTGTAGTATAGTGTGTACACAGTCATATTAGAGTGGTATAAACACATCAAGTCCTTTTTTAAAAATATTCTAATGTTAAATCAGGATCCAAATTAGGGCTGCACGATATTGGACAAATCTAACATTGCGATATTTTTTTATTCTGCGATATATATTGCGATTTGAATACAAATTCTCTAGATGAGTTGAATAACTGTTTGGAAAGAATTTATCATTTCAGATTGGGACGATTCTGTATAGGAGTGCATAAAATATAATAAACAATCTACAAGCATAGAGAAATTCAATAAAAAAAGATACAAATTAAATAAACAGCGTTTTATTGTTTTCCGAGGAGTCAAACTGTATTCAGGTATACAGAAATTGAATAATCAAATGTAAAATAATACTGCATAGTCTTCGTTTTATAAACAATTCCATAAAATTAATCGTTATTAATTTGGCAAAGTTACAATTTCTTACGCCTGAATGCTTTTAAAACCCTCCCACAGTAACAGGCCTCAAAAAACACTTGCGAAATGATAAATTATAATCCAGACTCAACATTGCGTATACTCGCGATGTGACTATTGCGAATGATCACATTGCGATATTGATGCTGAAACGATATATTGTGCAGCCCTAATCCAAATGCTAGCAATTTTGACGTAGCAGTGCGGTTATCCCTGCCCACCGAATTGACTGACAGGCGTGTATTACCATGTCTCAGTATTAACGTGTATTATCATGTCCACAGAACAGAATTTGTAAGAAAACTGGGATTAAAAGATCTGTTCCAACTATCTGTGATCCAACTGCACTTCAAGAATAAGTTTTACAAGTTTAAATGTTTTGAAGACGGTGCATATTTGTAATAAATTAAAATCGCTGTGTAATTCATAACCGTAGGAATCACCACAGCTGCATAGTGTCAGTACAACTATATACGAGGACACTTCAATCAAACAACAGGAGTCCTGGTTTGTGGACGTTAAATCATGTTAATTTGTACAGTAGCATAATGGATATCCATACAGCAGCATATATTTATATCCTGTCACATTTGCTGCAAGTAGATGAGCAAAAAAGTGTGTTTGTGTGTGTGTGTATGCACAGCATTTGTGTGTGGCTCATTCATCTTAGCAGAATGGCTGAATAAACTCCACAACAACTACATCAAATAACCATTGGGAAACTTCCTGATTCAACCTTACTGTGGTATTTTTGACTCAGAAACTAGATCTATGCCTGATCCATTACTATGTCGGTGTCTGTCTGTCATTGTACTGCGTTTATCTGATGCAGTAGAAGCAGACACACATATTTGAATGGTGGGCAGGAAGAACCAGCTCATTTGCATTTAAAGGCACAGGCGCAAAACAGCTACAATTTCCTCTTATCCCAAAATTGACATATTCAGCAGGGTATAATAAATGGTCAAATGGGTATTTTGGAGACACCAAAGACAAATTTTATATCCTGTAAAAGGGGACCTTTAAGACACATAAAACACAATTTATAGTAAAATAAAAGTGACTGGTTCACTCACAGGCCAGTGTTCTCCTCAGACATTGGCTCCACCCACAGCGTAGCCAATGGGAAAACGTGATGGGTGGAAAACTGTAATGAGTTGAGACAAATGTAACATTGCAACACAACTTATGCAAGAACAATATGCAGAAAATACATTCACTGGGATTTACACTACTGCTGATTCGTGATGCAGTGTATTATGGTGGTTGTCAGTTTTTAAGAGATCTGTATACAGATTGATATTTAATACGCATTACATTACCTTTGCCTTAAAGGGACAGTTCAACAAAAAAAATGAAAGTTTCCTCACACTCAAGTGGTTCTTTCACTTTAATGAATTTCTTTCTAATGTTGAACACAAAACAAGGTATTATGAAGATATTTTTGAAGAAAAAAAAGCAGCAATTGACATCCATAGTACCGACAAAAATATACTATACACTACCCGACAAAAGTCTTGTCGCCTATCCAAGTTTTAGGAAGAACAAATAATCACTTGACTTCTAGTTGATCATTTGGTATCAGTCTGACTTTGCTTAGACAAAAGTCTTGTCACTTAACAGAAATAATGTAAAGGATAGAATATAAAGTCATGGTGCAGTGGAAAAAGAATTAATATTGTGTATGACTGCCATGAGCTTGGAGGACTGCAGCCATACATCTCTGCAATGACTCAAATAACTTATTAATAAAGTCATCTGGAATGGCAAAGAAAGCATTCTTGCAGGACTCCCAGAGTTCATCAAGATTCTTTGGATTCATCTTCAATGTATCCTCCTTCATCTTATCCCAGACATGCTCAATAATGTTCATGTCTGGTGACTGGGCTGGTCAATCCTGGAGCACCTTGACCTTCTTTGCTTTCAGGAACTTTGATGTGGAGGCTGAATTATGAGAAGGAGCGCTATCCTGCTAAAGAATTTGCCCTCTCCTGTGGTTTGTAATGTAATGGGCAGCACAAATGTCTTGATACCTCAGGCTGTTGATGTTGCTTGATTGATGATTTATCTTTCACCAAACTTGATTGATTTCTGTGAGAATCTTGGGTCCATGCGGGTTCCAATAGGTCTTATGCAGTATTTGTGATGATTGGGATGCAGTTCAACAGATGATTCATCTGAAAAATCTACCTTCTGCCACTTTTCCAAATGATCAACTAGAAGTCAAGTTATTATTTGTTGCTCTTACAACTGGGGTTGACGACAAGACTTTTGTAGTGCAAGAGGCTTTAGGTAGTGTAAGAGTCAATAGCTGTTCTTTCCAACATTCTTCAGAATATCTTGTTTTGTGTTCAACAGAAGAAAGAAACAGTTTTTTTTTTTCGTGAACTATACCTTTGATGTATGTATAAAGAAAAACTAATAACTTAACATTATTTCAATGTAATCTTTGGCAAATGCCAAAACAAATATCCGTTTCTCATACTGTATATCATAACATAACGGTTCAAAACTTTGTGGTTTGAACTTCGAAGTAGAATTAGTGTTTTAAAGGGCTATTTTCATTCATTTTCAGCAGCCATTATAAGCTAAAATAAAACTAAATAAAATACCGTAACATTTAAAGGGCTACAATTTGTGTTTTATTTTAGTGGTAAAAGATAATAGAATAATATAAAATAAATATACAACTTAATGGTGTTATTCTATGACAGTAGCATCTGAAAATTAAAAATGCTGAACAAATGGTTCTTTTTTCCCAAAGGATGAAAAAGGTGTAATGCTGAAAAGGTCAAACAGACACATACAAACACTCTATGAGATACCAAGGGGAGAAAACAGAGAAAAATAATGAATTATCATGTCAAATTGTCACTGACACATTCACTAATACAGCACTCAGCATTAAACAGAACCACTACTGTTCAACATAAACCGTCCAGCACAACATGCCCTCTATCACAACCAGATACAGGTACATTTATGCAGAGGTGCTTTATCAGATCTGTAACAAAGGGTTTACAAGCAGGAAGCCTGAGAATGAACCCAGACAGATGTACTGTCATCTCACTAAGCTTTCAATCACACCAAAAAAACAAGACATTTTAGAAAAGGTAGACTCTAAATGGGAATTCTAATCAAAATCTACAGGTTCAAACTGAACTCTGTTACAAACACTACATCATTTAAAATGATTACACTCTTTAAAGGAATATTCAGAGTTAAATGCAATTTAAGCGGTAGATCATTTTGATTCATCCATCAGTTTATATGCCTATGCACTTTGAATGAAAGGCTATGGAGAGATTACCTTATTACTTTCATACAGCACGATAAAAAGTTTAAATTTGACAAAACCGATGCAACTATCAGTCATTTCTTATAAAGCATACAGCAATACTTTGAAAAAAATTTGTTATAGTGTAGTTCATAAAAGTCTGTACTAAGTTTAAACCTGCCTCCAAACCTAACCTTGGCATGTGTAGTTATTGTAAATAACCCAGTACGAACACTGTACTGTAAGTACTATACTGTAAAATAAAGCGCAACCTAAACTTCTATTAAAAATGCAATGACATCACAGCGTTACTATGATTAACCAAAGTTAATATTATAAGACAAAATAAAAACATTTAGTTACTTTAAATAAAATAACATTAACTAAATTAATAAAATAAAACACATGAATAAAACAATTGTAACAATTAAGGATTCAATAAAATTAATATTGAAGAAAAAAATAAATTATATATATATATATATATATATATATATATATATATATATACACAGTTGAAATCAGAATTATTAAACCCCCTTTGAAATTTGTTTTCTTTTTTTTAATATTTCCCAAATGATGTTTAACAGAGCAAGGAAATTTTCACGGTATGTCTGATAATATTTTTTCTTCTGGAGAAAGTCTTATTTGTTTTATTTCGGCTAGAATAAAAGCAGTTTTTAATTTTTTTAAAACCATTTTAAGGTCAAAATTATTAGCCCCTTTAAGCTATATATTTTTTTCGATAGTCTACAGAACAAACCATCGTTATACAATAACTTGCCTAATTACCCTTTCCTGCCTAGTTAACCTAATTAACCTAGTTAAGCCTTTAAATGTCACTGTAAGCTGTATAGAAGTGCATTGAAAAATATCTAGTAAAATATTATTTACTGTCATCATGGCAAAGATAAAAGAAATCAGTTATTAGAAATGAGTTATTAAAACTATTATGTTTAGAAATGTGTTGAAAAAATCATCTCTCCGTTAAACAGAAATTAGGGAAAAAAATAAACAGGGGGGCTAATAATTCAGGGGGTTTAATAATTATGACTTCAACTGTATATATATAACATTTTAGTTACATTTTTATTAAATTTTAATTAGTTTTTTATTAGTTATTAGTTTATTAGTTTTTCATTAGTTATTTTTATTACATTTATTTATATTAATTTTAATTGTTATGAAGATATGAAGATATCGAAATATGTTGTTAATATAAAAAAAAAAACATTAGAGATCTTTAAAAAAAAATAAACAAATAACAAAAGAGAAAGGATTATTTTATTTAATGAAAATGAAAATAAGAAAACATAAAAAATGATTAATAAAATATAAAAACATATCTCAATAGTTATGTTTCTGTCCATATATTTTAATGTTTATTTTTAATCACATAAAAAAAATGTCAAGATGCACATAAGATCTTAAAATGCATATATAAAACAGTCGGAGCTGGTAATTTTTCTACTTTGTACCAAATAAATTCCTAATTGTGCTACTTAAAACTCATAGAACAGATGATGCTGATTAGTTCACTTATGCAGTCTCAATGCACGTCATCTCAAATGTTGTTTTAGTTGTCGAAGGCTATCATCATCAATTGGTGATGATGCTTTTGCAAACATCATTCATCTAAACACAAGATAAAAAGACAGCAATTGCTATTGCTTTCTGTCTGTGTGCTCTGAGGCACAAGTCGGCTATATTATATTACAAAAGAGAACCTAAGCCTTCCCTGGATGCACAAATGTTCATTTTTATTATTAGTAAATGCACCAGCTTCTCAGGACATAACATATTTGTTTCCTTGGGACGTTTGGGATAGAAACGGTTCTTCAACTGGAAATTATTTGTATTATATTGTAATTTTCCACATAACTGTCATTCACGAATTTGCATGAAAAATTGCTAACATTGATTAACATACACATATTTCTTTGTTTTAAATGCAGAATGAGCCTAAATTATTTTGAAATTTATTTCTAATTCATCAGACGCCCTAAGTAAAGTTTTATTTAACCGAGAATATTCCTTTAACAAAAGTATTGGTCAAACACTACAGCTGTAGGGTGCATCCTTGGGCACTAGGGGACAGTCTGCTATTGGGAAAACTCTTCATTCATATACGGTCCATACTTACAAGACTCTTATAGGGGACCATGCCCTACCAAAACAAAGATAAGCATCACTACAACATCAGTCATTAGAAACAGATTGTTAGTCTGGCCCTATAAGCGAATGAAAAGCAGAAGTGAAAACATTGTGTTAGAAAAAAAAGGATGAGATCAACAGAAAAGGCAGAGGTAGAGCTGAAATGAAACTGAAATGGTAGTAAAAGGGACATATAAAGACAAAGAGCAAACCTGTGCGTGAACGAGTGCGTCGTTGAAGAGGATAAACCAGTTGACGGAAAAACGTCCTGCGTTTTGAAGAGTCAAAGCCTTATTACTGCTCTCACAGATCAGCCGACGAGACGGTTTACGCAGAGAGTCCTGAAAGAAGAGGAGACTTTATTAATTAACAACCCAGAGTCATTGGAAATGTATGCCTCAGCCTACAATTTTTACAAATGTAAAATAAGTTGTTCAGGGTATGTTTTATTGCACGTTTCAGATGACAAATCCACTAGAGGGTGGTATTTACAGTTTTACAAATCTGAAATATGCTTTTTATGGTTAATTTTGTTGTACATTTCAGCTACACGTGTTTCTTGTTCACGTCAACGAGAATGGGGGGGTTGTCATAAAGACCTGTGATTTTTCGGTCCCGCACCCGCAAGATGCTGTCCAGCTCCCGTAAAAATATATATTATTTTATTATAGTATTCAAGTTTTGTACTGCTCCCGCCTGCAAAACCCGCAGGCACAAGTATAACTATAAGTAGTTTTATTTTCACTGCTTATTTCTGCTACTCTGTTATTTGTTTCACTTGCTTCCCTTTTCAATTTAAATAAAAAAAGAAATGGAAAATAAACAAATATGTTTCGAGGACAAACGAGGAGCTTTTTAGAACACAAAAATACAGTCAGAACAGTTAGAAATAGGATAATAATTTTGCAATGAAACAAAATAATAATAAACGTTGAATTCTCAAGTGGTCAAACAGGAAAGCATTTGGCGTAACACTGCTTCAGAATGTGCGTTAGTCTTTTTTGCCTCCAGGAAAGTCCAAACATTGAACATAAGTTATCCTTATTTCTCGACAAATAAAATTTTCAATATTTAGCTAAATAAATAAAAATAAGGCGACGTGGTGGCGCGGTGGGTAGTGCTGTCGCCTCACAGCAAGAAGGTTGCTGGTTCGAGCCTCGGCTGGGTCAGTTGGCATTTCTGTGTGGAGTTTGCATGTTCTCCCCGTGTCCGTGTGGGTTTCCTCCGGGTGCTCCGGTTTCCCCCACAAGTTCAAAGACATGCGCTATAGGTGAATTGGGTAAGCTAAATTGTCCGTAGTGTATGTATGTGTGTGAATGAGTGTGTATGGGTGTTTCCCAGTGATGGGTTGCGGCTGGAAGGGCATCCGCTGCGTAAAACATATGCTGGATAAGTTGGCGATTCATTCCGCTGTGGCGACCCCGGATTAATAAAGGGACTAAGCCGAAAAGAAAATGAATGAATGAAATAAAAATAAACTGAATTAAGCCTATAGTTCCGCACGTGAACCACGCGAGAATTAGCTTCCGACCTTCTGCCTGTTTTTATTTTATTTTAGTCGTTCTTGTTGCTTTTGTGCCGTAGATAAATAACAGAGTATTTTCTTTCAGTAAATTAATTTTAAGATATTTCCATTTTGCGTGAGTTCCGGGAATAATTGTATTCTCCCACAACCTGCACATTCATAAGGACCTTACCGCCCTCACCCGCATTCATCCATCAAATTTTGTCCCACACCACAAAGTGCAGGTCTCTAGCTTGATGATTTCCAAAAATCTCATATATGTTATTAAACTATTAGAGTTACCATATTTTATCCATAACCTACAGAAGATACCGTAAAAAATAGCATTTAATAGTTACATAAAAAACAACATGCAAATAAAAAGCTATCAGCCTTTCTATTTTTTTTTTCCATTGGATTGTGACCCCTGGGGTTATTACGCGAGATTAACGACGACACAGCAATAACATTAGCTGCAGCAGATTGATTTTACGGCACAATATTAAACTTTGACACCTTTACGGCACTCACGTACATTAAAAATAAAGGTCACAACTAAACAAGGAGAATGATCTCCAAGTGGCGGTCTCCAAAATTAAACCAAGAATAGTCTTGTGCTGTTAACATTGTTAACCATTCTCATTAATTGAGGTTAAAAGTGCACTGTGACCACCTAAGGCCCCGATCTACTTCTAACAAAGTTCTTTTTCGTTCTTCGTTTGAGTGCAAGAGGAAGTTCGAAAAAGCAGAGTGATGCCATACTGTTTTCAAACCCTTCAACACCCCCACGACTGCAGCAGGCTGGGTTGTTAATGTGTGGAAAAAGCTTGAAATGTACCTGCAATTGTGGAATAAGTGATATACAGCTGTGATGTAATGACGCAGTTGTTAAAGACTGTAGTTTTAACTGTCCAATATCATCTACATTCTCTCTGACTGAAATAAAAACTATGTGCTCAGCATAAAAAGCATCTGGCTGTCTGCTGTGACTGGTGTGTGACAGGTAAAGCCATTCACTCACCGTCATCTTTCCAGGGAAACTCTTCCAGAAGTGGAGCGTGTATTCAGCCTCCTTCCTCCTCCTCTTTAGATGAAGAGCCATGGATTCGAACTTTGAGCAGGCATCCTGTAGCTTCTGATAGTCCACAGAACTCTGTCACACACAGAGAGAAATGAAAATTAGAGGGAAACAGTTAACACCAAGCATAATTGATATTGCAAGAGTGTTATACACATTTTTCTTTACACATAAAAAATGAATAATAACCTGGATAAGAAAAATGTTTAATTATCGTATTATTTAAAGATTTAGTTAATATTATAATAAACGTTAGATACAAAAATAAACAAATCAATTAACTTAACATACACAAAAATGTATTATTTGCTGAATATTGTTTACTTACTTATGTATGTAAACATTTCAATGTTTGTAGTGTTAAATAAATATTTAATAAACTTTTGTTGTGTAATAAACCTTTTTTTATATATAAAAAAACAAATCAAATAAATACTTATTGATAAATATTCAAATACATATCATATATAATAAATACAAACAAATAAATTAAGAATTTATCAATAATAATATTTTGGCAGAATATATTTGTAAATATATTTAAGTTTTGCTTATTTAGGTAAGACAAATGTTCAAATGTTACCATGTATAATACTTTATAAACATTAAGAATACATAAATAAGCATAAATTAGAATACAAATAAGAAATCAAATACACAATATTTACAAATTACAAGAAAAAAAATAATTTAGTAGGCATGAACACAATTTTATGACTAAATAAATTACTAAATACACAGTGTGACAGCATTATAATGTATATTAATTGTATTGTTACAATATAAACATTTATGCCACAATGAATGTAAATATGAACCCACCACCTCATAGCAGGTAGCCAGTTTGAGCAGCAGTCGTCCATATTCATGCAGGTGTTTTATGGGCAGGTAAAAGAGATGCGCCAGAACATCCGCCAAAGTCAAACCCTCTTCGGAACATTCAGACAACCTCTGAACAACCTCTGCTCCTTTCCCAAACACATCACTTCAAACAGAGTCAGACACAGATTCTTAATTACAATCTGACATATATTAACATTTGTACTAATCAAAAAAATCAGCATTCTTGAGCAATCCATATAGCTATCTTTCAATATTTGCAGCAAGTGTGAAATCTGACACACACACTCACACACATACACACTTACTGGCAAGGCTTGACAAGGGCTTGAAATCCTCCCATGACTAAGAGATCACCAACTGCAGAAGAGTACCTGTAAGACACAATTACTGCATTTACATGACATGACTGCATTTCCGTATTGACTACAATATATTGCTTCTTACCTATAAAGCTTTAAATAATCTAGCTCCGGTTTATCTAACCAACCTTCTGTCTCGATACAATCCAACCCGCTCTTTAAGATCTCAAAACTCAGGGCTTCTGGTAGTACCTAGAATAGCAAAGTCAAGTAAAGGTGGTCGAGCCTTCTCATTTATGGCTCCTAAACTCTGGAATAGCCTTCCTGATAATGTCCGAGGCTCAGACACACTCTCTCAGTTCAAAACTAGATTAAAGACCTATCTTTTTAGTAAAGCATACACTCAATGCATCGCATAACGGTATGATGCATGAATGTGCTCCACGCAGGTGAGCTGGCTTGACATCACCTGTAGGACACACTCCTCAATACACCAGACATTGTGTTAGAAACTCTCATATGCTTTACATGTTTGTTTCTATGTTTGTTTAACTGCTATTTTCATCTATAACACTCCATTTTTGCATCTCGTTTAAATACACGATGAACAGCAGCTACGCTAATTATTTTCTTTATTCTCTATTTCCACCTGGGGATACTCATTCCGAGGTCCCTAGAGACTATGCAGTGCCATTGATGCGATCCAAGACCTGTGAAGAGATGATCCCAAGGTATCCATAATCCTGGACCAGGTCGTATCCCGAGCTGATGCTGTGGTCGTCATGGAGAAATGGAGTGCATGAGACTGATTCCTGAATGACCACCGTGACAAACGAGTTCCCGCATTGATCCTGCGGGCCAGCCTGACCTCCCGTCGGTGCCCTACTCACACCTCCAGCTTCTCCACGATGGACGTCCAGCTTCTCCAGCCTCCGGCGCCTAGACTGCAGCTCCACACAGGAAGTTCGGCCAGAAGAATAATGGTCGTGCCCAACAGAGCCTAGTATCTCTCTAGGTTTTTTTTTTTTTCCCTTCACTTCGTCAATTGGTGAAGATTTTTTTTCCTGGCCACTGTCGCCACTGGCTTGTTCCGATCGGGACTTGTGGAGCTGCGCTTCGGTGGATTTGCTCTACAGTGTTTGAACTTTCAGCAGTGAAATTTAAAACACACTGAACTAAACTAAACTGAACTTCAACTCTGAAATCTGGACTTTACTAGAACTATGTTAAGCTGCTTTGACACAATCTACATTGTGAAAAGCGCTATATAAATAAACATGAATTGAATTGAACATGGACATCAGTAATCGAATTGTTTACCTTAATCTCAATAAGGCAATAATATGATTTAGGTGTTTATATGAGTTGCTTTTAGAATTTTTCTTTCATGTTCCCGTTTTACATGTTCTAGCACATAGATTAACGATTAACGTCCTTACATCACCACACTATCCAATGTTTCCTCCGGAGTTTCATGTAATTTTTAATGTAATTTTCAACTGCAGTACAGAAGTTCAATTTCACTCAGCAAAATTTCATTCACGCCCCCCGCAACAAACTGTGCAACAGTCTGTGGTCCTGTATTAACTCAGTAGATACAGAGAATACAGTGTCAATTAGCCATAAGTGTACGGACTATCCTGTCGCAATATATACAACGAAAGGTCCTACATGATGACAATAGTTTGATTGTTTGGTGTTTAAATGCAACTAAAATAGGAACACTCCACATGTCTTAATTCGATTTGTGTTTACTACGATTATGACTTTAGACAGATTAACTCTTAATCAGAGTATTGTCTCTGAGAATTGGTGTCCATGTAAAAGTACTAAATGAGAACTGAAAAAATGTTTGCTATTACTGAATAACACAATTACAATAAGTTTCCATTAGTGAATGGATTAAATCTAATTAACTTACAATGAGCTATGCATTTGTGACAATATTATTTTATTGTGGTTAAAACAAAAGCACAAAACAAAAGGACAAAGAAAGGACAAATGTCAACAGAGATTTCCATGATATTTTAAGGTTTTAAATATAATTGCTTGTAAATAAATGTATCAATTACTACTCTTTTCCAGGTTTTCTAGGACCTTAAACATTCAGAACTTTACTCCACTGAGAAAACAGCCTGAATTAAAATATTGGATTCTGGATCAAAGTTTTTGATTCTTAAAAATAATGTTTTCTTTTTTAAATTGTCAAGCCTAAGCCTGAATTTATGATCTTCAACCACTTAAAAGAGATTTTGTCTGATAAGAGTCAACTTGAGACACTGCAAGTTACAGTATTCTGATTTTAAGATCATCAGTGGTCATATTATGCTTTTTGTGTTAAAAAAAAGAAGAAAAAAAAAAAAGAAAAAAAAAAAACTGTTAAGGAGTCCCCAAAATATGTAAGTTTCAGCTCGAAATACCTAATGGATAATTTATAACCATGCTAATGAAAATAATTTTTTTTTGTCTCTCTTTAAATGCAAATGAGCTGTTTTTCCTAACCCTTTTCCAAAAAGGGTGATTTTTTACAGCTTGTGTCTCAAAGCAAAATGTTTGTGCTTTGTAACTTCACAGACATTTTTCATGCTAAAAAAAGCCCACTACAGGAAGCTAAAAGTGTAAAAAACATAAAACTATCCTTTAAATATAGTCATGATTGTAATGTCATAACTTTCAATTTAAAATCTACCCATTTTTGTTCCAAGTAAACCAGTCTTGATGAACTGAAGAGACAGTTTTATGTTATGAACTTCAGAGTATGCTTACACAGTACACTTTAAAGAACCATTTAATTCCTGTTTTCCAAGATATGTCGGCTTTAATGAGCAAAGGGTAAAACGACTACTAATAGATCTTTTGAGGTCATCACAAAGGTGACTAGTCTATTCAGATTGCTTAACTATGTTTGTGCCTTATACTTACTCTGAATATGTGTCCAGGAACAGATGTGCATCTTCAAGAATAACAAGACCTCGGATGTCACGCGAACGCTGCAGGAACGAGGTCAGAGAGGCTGAGTTTTGACCCGTGAGCTGAGACAGTCGACTCAATCGACCAATCAGATTCTGCAGCAGCCCTGCAGATGACTGACCAAGGGCAGAGCTTAGAGAATCTAAACAATGTAAAAAAAATAAAAATAAAAATGAGAATAAAATATATCAAACAGTTAATCAGACATACAGGAAAGTAATGTATTTTTATAGCTATATTGTATTGTATTGTATTATATTATATTATATTACATTATATTATAGGGCGTCACGGTGGCGCAGTGGGTAGAACGATCGCCTAACAGCAAGAAGGTCGCTGGTTTGCGCCTCGGCTGGGTCAATTGGCATTTCTGTGTGGAGTTTGCATGTTCTCCGGTGCTCCGGTTTCCCCCACCAGTCCAAAGACGTGCTATAGGTGAATTGGGTAAGCTAAAAAAAATTGTCCATAGTGTATGTGTGTGAATGAGTGTGTATGGGTGTTTCCCAGTGATGCGTTGCAGCTGGAAGGGCATCCGCTGCGTAAAACATATGCTGGATAAGTTGGCGGTTCATTCCGCGGTGGCGACCCCAGATTAATAAAGGGACTAAGCCGAAAAAGAAAATGAATGAATGAATATTATATTACGTTATTCACTTTAATCATTTAATTTTATTTGTTTTTATTTCTATGTAATATTTATTCATTTTAATTTGTTGGATTTAGTTTATTCTATTACAATTAAATATTGTAACATTTTTGGTGCTATCCGAAAATGCAAACTTGCCAGTAGAAATTAATTCATATTTCCGCCAATTATGGATATATAATTAAACAACTGATATCATTGGAAAGCACATGAACTCAATATCTCAAGTAAAATGTTTTATATGCTATATTTTATATGTAAAATGCTTATAGTTTTAGTTAATGCCAATACCATTGCTGCTATTATTAAATTTTATTATATTATAATATATTTTGTTACATTATACTACACTATACTTTAAATATATATATATTTAGTTTTAGTTAACAAAAGTGTTTGCATATACACTTCCACTAAACTTGCCTCTGAATAAGACCGTACTTGTGTAGCTTTCCAGGGCTATAATGAAGATGCAAATGAAGGTCTAAATCAGTGTACAAAACAAGCAATTGTCACACACACAGTCATACCCAGCTTGAGCAATGGCTGGAGCAGAAGACTCTTGATATTGCTGAGTTTGCAGTAATATTTCCTCTCTGCAGCCGCCAGCTCATGCAGACTAGCAATAAAACCCATGACATTACAATCCGTCAGCACCGCACACGTCTGTCCACCTGCGCACACACTGCTTACATAGCCCAACTACAACACAAAAACACACAGATGTAATGTAAAGAGTCATTACAACTCAAACAACAGTAATAACACCACATAAAGAATTCACAATGCAGTAATATTCAAAACAATCAGGGAATAATGTTTATTATACACAATAGTAGAGCAGCACAATTTTGGTTGGGCCACCCTTAGCAGCAACAACTTCAATCAAGCGCTTTCGATAACTTGCAGTGAGACTGTTACTGCGCTGAGGAGGAATTTTGGCCCACTCATCTTTGCAAAATTGTTGTAATTCAGCCACATTGGAGGGTTTTTGAGCACAAACCCAATTTTTAAGGTCATGCCACAGCATCTCAATTGGATTCAGGTCAGGACTTTGACTAGGCCACTCCAAAGTCTTTATTTTCTTTTTCTTCAGCCATTCAGAATGGTACTTTGCATTATTGTCCTGCTGCAGAACCCAAGTTGGCTTCAGCTTGAGATTACCAACAGATGGCCAGACATTCTCCATCAGGATATTTTAGTGCAAACGTTACTTTTTCACACAGGGTTATGTAGTTTTGGATTTTGTTTTCCCTTAATAATAAAACATTATAAAAAAAATAATTTAATTAAAACCTTTCATGTTTCATGCTTCATTACAAGCTGAATCAGCATTTATGAAAAAACTATTAAAATGCTTTTCAGCAATTAATACATTTTTAATAGTAGCTTTTAGCCGCCTATTGTAAGTGCTAACAATCTTTATTCAAAGCATCAAGTTGTTTTCAAATTTAAATCTTTCTGTACAGTTGAAATCAGAATTATTAAACCCCATTTAGAATTTTTTTTTCTTTTTAAAATATTTCCCAAATGATGTTTAACAGAGCAAGGAAATTTTCACGGTATGTCTGATAATATTTTTTCCTCTGGAGAAAGTCTTATTTGTTTTATTTTGGCTAGAATATTTTGTTTTCGATAGTCTACAGAACAAACCATCGTTATACAATAACTTGCCTAATTACCCTATCCTGCCGAGTTGACCTAATTAACCTAGTTAAGCCTTTAAATGTCACTTTAAGCTGTATAGAAGTGCCTTGAAAAATATCTAGTAAAATATTATTTACTGTCATCATGGCAAAGATAAAAGAAATCAGTTATTAGAAATGAGTTATTAAAACTATTATGTTTAGAAATGTGTTGAAAAAATTATCTCTCCGTTAAACAGAAATTGGGGAAAAAAGATAAACAGGGGGGCTAATAATTCAGGGGGTTTAATAATTATGACTTCAACTGTATATCTAATCTTTATTTAAACATCAGTGTTTATAACATAACTATTATTCCAGTACTTCTGTGACCATTAAAAATTTAAGAAAAAGAAATAATAATACTGGTTAAAAAGACTCTCTGGGTCAAACGCAGATTTAAATGTACAGTTTGATCATTGAAGGAATAATAAATGTGCGAATTGCGACCATTTATAATTAACACTGCATGGGTGTTTGAATCTAGACTGCAGTCTTTTAGCAATTACTCACACATCCCTACAACAATAGTGATATGGAATGATGTTGATGATGAAAAGACTTGCTCACGTTCATACAGAAGGGCAGCAGCACAGGTTGTTGAGTGTATTCTGCAGTCTGTTCCTCTTCCTCTGTTGGCTCCGGCACCTCCTTCACCTGCTGTCCGCTGTAGTACAGGATTGGCTGAATACAGTCTCCGTCAGCCAATAAGAGAGTGTGCTGTTGACCCGCCCCAATATCCCACACACGAATACCATCTGACAGCTGCGCCAAGACAAAAGAGGACAAACAAAAAGCAAAACATTCAGGAATCCGTATGTTGTCCACACAAATTTGGCAACTAGCAGAGACCTTAGTAGACTAAACTTCATTTACTGGTATAAGACCAATATATCAATAAGAGTAATATGTCACTGGTAAGTCAATGGCATCATAATTGATATCCTATTGTTATGAATTTTTTGTTTATGCATCTTGTTTATTTCTTACAGACATTATATAGTTTGACATTGTGAAAAAAAAGAAAAAATATTTCAAGTATGTGAACACAGTGGAAAGCTGATTTTGTTCGCTGTTTTTTGTTTGTATGTTTCAAATGCTAAAATGTTTTATGCGCTGACCTCAAAGGAAGAGAACTTTACTTGTTTTTAATTGTGAAAATACAAACATTTTCTGTTTTGGAATTATAATTAATCTGTTAGACAATTAGAATAATTTAATTTAAACAAGAATTTAAAAACTCGATTCAAAAGCAAACATTAGATATATAATTTATTATAGTAATATATATTATAATGTATTAATATTCATACATTCATTTTCTTTTCGGCTTAGTCCCTTTATTAATCTGCGGTCGCCACAGCGGAATGAACCGCCAACTTATCCAGCATATGTTTTATGCAGCGGATGCCCTTCCAGCTGCAACTCATCACTGGGAAACATCCATACACACTCATTCACACACATACACTACGGACAATTTAGTCTACCCAATTCACCTATAGCACATGTCTTTGGACTGTGGGGGAAACGGAGCACCCGGAGGAAACCCACGCCAACACGGGGAGAACATGCAAACTCCACACAGAAATGCCAACTGACCCAGCCGAGGCGCAAACCAGCGACCTTCTTGCTGTGAGGCGATTGTGCTACCCACTGCGCCACCATGACGCCTTAATTTATTAATATTCAAAATGTAATTTACATAAAATTGAATAAGTACAATGTACATATAAATAGGTAACAGCAATACAATTTCATGTAATTTCACTATTATGAGTTAAATATTACATTAATTTAATGAATCCCACTTCAAACTCAACATTTGCCAAGATTTTTCTTTTATGCACATTTACAAAAAAAAAAACAGTAAAAGTTTTAATAAAGTAAAATAATATTACAATTTAAAATACTTTATTTTTGTATAATTTCATAAAATATATATTATTATTTAATTTATAGAATTTAAATGCGATGGGTTGCAGCTGGAAGGGCATCGCTGCGTAAAACATATGCTGGATAAGTTGGCGGTTCATTCCACTGTGGCGACCCCAGATTAATAAAGGGATCAAGCCGAAAAGAAAATGAATGAATAAATGAATTTAAATGCGATTTACACAGTTCTTCAAAACTATTATAATATTCTTGTTATTATCATATTATTATATAATATTTTATTTGGTGCTCATGAAATATTTCTTATTGCTATAACATCTGTGGTTCTCAACCAAATTTAATATTTTTGTTTATAAACATGATGCTGTTTCTTCAAAATTCTTTGATGAATAACCACATAATCATTTTGAACCATTTCAAAAGCCAGAGCGCCATGCCTTGTGACATTATTTGCATGTGTACATATACCTTGGTCAAGTGAGGGAAGGTGGTGGGCGATTCCATGTGCCCCAGCTGTCCAGAAGTGTTACAACCCCAGGAGAAAACCTGCCACACACACATAACACACACGGTATAGGCGTATTAAAATAATACAGACTCGCCACGCAACAGAAGAGTCACAGATAAGTGAAGTGTATCACCTGTGATTGTGCGGTCAGAGCAAGAGAGTGATGAGCCCCTGCAGCCACTTTTAGCACCTCCTTACCATTCAGACTCTTCACACAATCAGGCTGCAGCCTAAAAAGAAAAAGAAAGACAAACAAATCACTAAATTAAGTTCCTCTGTGATGCATCTAACAGATTATCCTCATTTTAGCAGAGCACATAAAAATTTAAAACCCTGTAATGTTATGTAACTCATGAGATGTGACTGGAGCTCCTTGTGCCTCCCTGACGATGGAAAGACTCTGACCTGAAAGGAGGTCATCATCATGCCTAACACTTCTGTCTGCAAAACAGCCTTGAATATGTCTTCGGGAGCAATTGGGGCAGCCTATTTACCTTTTAACCACAAAAACATAAATTGCTAGGATTTGTAGCATACTGCTAGCACGTTTCCAACTTGTTTTGCACACAACTAACATATTTCATACACAATATACCAAGATGCTAACATCTTTTACCACATTTTAACATGTTAGCACAGATTAACAAGTTGCTAACATGTTTAGCACAATGCTGATATATTTTAACAACTTGCTAATGTTATTAATGTTTTAACAAATTTGCTATTACTATAAGCTTGTATTACTCTGGTATGTTTAAGTTTCCAACAAATATTACACATTGCTAGCATGATCTGACACATGGCTAACGAGTTTTAAAATTATAGTATGTTTTAAGATCTTGGTACAATGTTTCTGCCATTTTTCTGCATATTATTAGCATGTTTTAGCATGTTCTACTAAAATGCTATTATTTTTACCAAATGCAGCTTGTTTACACAAATCTGTAAAGTCAATAACACAAGTTGCTAGGGTGGTTTATCATGTTTCTGGATGTTGGTAACACTCTTAAAAAGTTGCTAACATTTTAGTAAGTTGCTAACATGTTTTAAGATGTTTGTAATGCTTTAAGTCAGTAACATGTCTTAGCAAATTGCTAGTATGTTTTAGTATGTTGTTAAGGTTTGATCTTTTTGGCAAGTTACCTGCACATTTTTACAAGACGTTAAAATGTTTTACCACATTGCTAGTATGCTAACACGTTACTAATGACTTTTAACATTTCTAATACATTTGAACAAGTTGCTAGCATTTTTAGCATGTTGACATGGCGTGTTACTAACATGCTCTGGCATTTTGCTAACATGTTCTAGTATACTGGTAACAATTCCTGTTTAGCCAAAATGTTATCATGTTCTAAGTTCCTGATAGCATGTTTTCAGCACTTCTGTGAACGTTATTAATCTAGTTCAACATTTAATACTGATGTACTGATGCATGTTTTATCAAGTTGTTAGCATTTTGTCAACCTGTTTAAGTAGATTGCATGTTATATATCACCCCATTGCTAACATGCTCTGGCACTTTGCAAACATGGTCTATCATACTGTAACAAACAACCTCATTAAGCATGTTGCTAACATGTTTTGTAACTTGCAAGCTGTTTGGGAAGACTGGAGCTACATGTGCCTCCCTGCTGATGCTTCTGACCTGGGAAGGAGGTCTCCATGTCCAAGTTGTCCATCCTGGCCTTGTCCCCAGCTCCACACCTCTGTCTGTAAGGAAGGCAGGTGGGCATCGGTCTCAGGTATACCTCCAGAAGAAAGCGGGACAGCCCGCATACGGGGACGACTTGTTCTCCGCAGGAGGCGAGGGGATACTGAGAGAGTGTGAAGGAGAAAGAGAATAAACAACACAAAACACATTCAAAGAAACCTGCAATATCGATATCTAGAGCCTGAACATATTCTACATGTACTAATAAGATAGAAAGCCTTGTTCAGATTGTTCAAATCCAAAGGGCAAATCGGATTTTTCTGCTTTAATATTAACTACACATCTACACAAAAGTTTGATTGATATATATTGTGATATAATAATGTGAGATATTATAACATTTTAAAATAAAGAAATAAATATCCATTTGTATTGTACTGTATTTTATTCATTTATATACAAACAGTAGATTATATAAAGATCGTCCAAATCCACAATCCAAATCCTATTTTTGTGCTTTAGATTGGAATCCCATCATATTGAATCATATTTCTGGTAACACTTTACTATAAGGTTGTATTAGTTTAATGAATTTACTAACATGAACAAACAATGAACAATATATTTATTACAGTATTTGTTCATGTTAGTTAACGTTAGCTAATGAAAATAAAGTTGCCCATTGTTAGCTCATGTTAATTCAATGTGCATGCATTAGTAAATGTTGAACTATGATTAATAAATGCTTTTCAAGTATTGTTCGTACTTAATTCATGTTACTAAAATACAATAATTAACATTAACTAATGAAACCTTATTGAAAAGTGTGACCCATATTTCAAGAAATCCTGAATGTTCTGAATGTATCGATCAGATTTCTTGCAGCTTTTGATGCACAAATAACCAGAATTTGAACTAACAGTCTGAACAAAGCTTAAGATCTTAAGCTTAAGAAAGTAACAAATCATAAGAAAAAGCAACTTATGGCAGTTTGTTCCTCATTGAATATGCATAGTTTGGTTCTACCATACAAGCACAAACACAGAGCATAGGAAAATTCACATGAATCATTTAACAGCACACAGACTTGTCCAACTTCAGTTCATCTCTCTGTGAAATACACGCACGCACACACTATATTCACAGTATGGCCAGGTGCACACATAAACAAACACACACAGACTGCTGCCATGCAGAGTTATTTTCCAGCCCCACTGGGGTCCATCTGCCATGCAGGTGGGGGCGATGAGAAGAGAAAATGTGTGTGTGTGTTGCAGGAAAAAGGAAACCATTGTTAAAAGTTCAGAAAACGCAACGTAAATTACTTTAAAACACATGCAAATCTCTAGAGCAGAAAGTTTCTTTGAACATGTTTGATAGCTTGGATTAATGTATATACTAAATGTATCTATCAACGGAAAATCAGAGGACTAGTTTTCACTAAGATTAAATCACACAATATGTGCCAAAGAATTACTCAATTTGCAGTATTATTTCTCCCAAATGAGCAAAAAAAAAAAAAAGTTACTCTAAATTAATACATTTAAATTTATTTGAATGACATTTATGAGTATCTTCACTCGAATTCAAAGACAATCATAAAGCATAAAATTCTCAAAGCCTCAAATGCTCACAAAAGCTGCATTTAATTGCTCAAAAATCGCTTAAATTCAGTAATATTGTCACATGTTTTTACAAATTACAATGACTGTTTTCCATTTAAATATTTTAAAATGTTGTTTATTTCTTTGACCCTCACATGACCCATCAGAAGTCATTCTAATGTGCTGATTTCGTGCTCAATAAACATTACTTACTATAACATTTACTACGTTTACATGGACTTCAGTAATCAAATTATTTGCCTTAATCTGAAGGTGTTTACATGAGATGCTTTTTGAATGTTCCTTTCATGATCCTGTTTTACATGTTATAGTGCATAATTCGATTAACGTCATTGCGTCACCGCGCTATCCACATTTCCTCAGCAATTTTATAAATTCATGTAATTTCGGGTGTTTCATTTTTAATTTGTCGACTTTAACTGCAGTTTGGCACTTTCACTTTTATTCGTGAAAATTTCATGCATGCCCCCCCCCCCGTGACAAACGAGATATTGGATGCGAGTATGAACTGTTGGAAGAGTGTTGTTTCAATGGAATTTGATACCGCACGCTATATGGGGAAAAAACTCCGCATTTCGCGATGCAGGTGTCTGTGGTCCTTCACTGACTCGGTAGGTGCAGAGAATAGTCTCAAACAGCAGTGTGTGTATGGAATATCCTGTCGCAAAATGCAGCAAAAACCCTACACGATAGTAATAGTTTGATTGCGCTGTTTACATGTCTGTACTGCAATTCAATAATGCGACTAAAATCGGCATACTCCACATGTCGTAATCCGATTTTTGTTTAGTTCGATTATGACCTTAATTGGCTTAAATTAATCAAAAATTGCTTTTTAAATGGTAGACTATTAATCAGAGTATTGCCTTAATCATATTAAAATCGGATTATTGGTGTCCATGTAAATGTACTCACTGAAAACAGAAACTGTGCTGTTATTTTTAGGATTCTTTGATGAACAGAAAGAAGTGTACAAACTGAATAAAGCAAATGTAAAGTGAAACAAATAGACACATTAGATTAATAGTTTGTAGAATGTAAAATGTGTGTAATTCTGTGTAATCCAGCCTAAAATGTGCTTAAAGGGATAGTTCACTCAGAAAATTTTAATTACCTCATCATTTACTCATGTGGTTCAAAACCATTATAAGTTTCTTCTGTTGAACATGAAAGATGATATTTGGAAGTATGCTGGTTGCTGGGACCCATCAACTTCTATAGCGGGAAAAAAAAAGACTATGAAAGTCAGCATTCTTCAAAATATCTTCTTTTGTGTTCAACAGAAGAAAGACACTTGAACAAATGAAGGGTGAGTAAATGATGACAGAATTTTCATTTTTGAGTGAACTATCCCTTTAATGATCATGAAAATAAATTTTGGAGTTAGAAATTTAACAGTTCTCTGAGATTTATCTATAAATCTATTACTAATCTATACACTACATTTAGTAGAACTACAGCTACACAAAAATACCTTCAGTTGTGGTGTTGGATGGCGACGCCTTCACCTCAGACTCTGCATTGTCTGTAACCACGGCAACAGCAATATAAGGGAAATGTGTCCACAAGTGCCGACGGCAGAAATGTGAAGAGCCATGGCAATACGAGCCATGTCATTAACAAACACAGTATCAAAAAGTTGGTCAAGCGGAGATTCGTAGGGTTTTACTTTGAACCCAATGAACTAATTCTGAACACACTGCACAGGATTATGACCAAACTTCACATATTCAACTAATTAAACAACACATTCATAGCAATCTTTTCTCTAGTTCTTATTACCTTAAGAGTTTTTCTTCTTGTTTCTAGTCCAAATATCTAAAAATACTTAAAGGGGAACTCTAATAGCCTCTAATAGTAAAAATTAATTAATTCTATTTTTTATAATGACACTTCTGTCATGAACACTCTCTGGATTTTGTATGGTAATGAATATGTATATGGCAATGTTGATGTATTTGGGCTTGGCGGCATAGATATGCTACGCTGCTGCTGCTGCTTTGATTATTATGGCAGAGCAAGCACCGAGACCTGCTACTGCCAGTATATACACAGACATGCCGTCTGAGAAAATAACACGCTGCTGCTGCAAACATAATATATATGTAACCCCCTTAGCAGATCTAAACACAGGTGGAGCTGGGGTGGAGGGTCTGTGCCGCAGCTTAACAGCGTAAAACTACGCAGAGCATTTAAACTGATGAGGAGCAAGCTCACTGGCTGCCGAGGTGACAGCAACCAATCTCCTGCGCCATGTAGTTAATGACGCAGGAGCAAATCAGGTGAAGCTATCAGCCTGCGTGCGCATAGAGTTTTATGACAGAAATTTCACTCCTTAAAAACAGTCTGCAGAATCAACTTTGATTGACATTCTCTCTTTGTACTATACGTGTCATCAGAGGGGGAAAACCCCGCCCATTAGTGACAATCTCTCCCTCATTACCATAGACAGCCCTGAGTGAGAAGCAGCCGTCCACCATTATAGTTTTGAATCTGCTGCTATGGTGACACATAGGCGTTTATAGCTCCACCCTCTTTTGTAATAACAGCTGGGAGCATAATCTCATTTGATTTTAAAGCGACAGTCACTAAAACGCCACAATTAGGATCAAATCCTGAAAGGGGCAGTTTCGAAGAGTTGTAAAAACTTATGTGTGTGGTATTTTGAGCTGAAACTTTAGATACACACTCTATGGGCATCAAAAACTTATTTTACATCTCGTAAAAGGAGGTAGGGCTGCACAATATATCGTTTCAGCATCAAAATCGCAATGTATGCATTCGCAATAGTCACATCGCATAGATATGCAATGTTGAGTTGGGATTATGAGAAGATGAGATTTGTGGCGTTATTGCAGAGTTTAACTTAATCGAGTGAAATTGTACAGTTTATTTGTATTTTTTAAGACCTGAGAACGATTAAAGTATTTAGGCACAAGACATTTTACCAATTGGAAGTTTAATAGAATAATCACAAAGTATGCACTGCTTATTTCACTTTAATCTTTGCTTTATTGTACGTAATTTATTAGATGTTAAGCATGATTCACTGCCCTACAGAATCATCCCAATCAATCAAAATTAATACATTTAGTAACACTTTAGGGACCAATTTTTACTATTAACTAGCTCCTTGTTAGCATGCATGTAATTGAGATATTGGCTGCTTATTAGTACTTATAATCTACATATTAATCATGATCTTATCCTACATCCCTAACCCAATACCTAAACTACCTTAATATATATTAATAAGGAGCAAACTAGGAGTTTATTGAAGGAAACGTTATAGTTAATGATGTTCTAATAGCGAAAATTTAACCTTAAAATAACATGTAACTAAATTCTTTCCAAATAGCACTATTCAATCATTTGGTATAATTGTATAGATACAGTATATCGCAGTAAAATAAAATATCGCAATGTCCGACTTTTCCAATATCGTGCAGCCCTAAAAGGAGGCATAATAGGTCTACTTTAAACCAAAAATCATTTTCTAGACAAGTAAAAATATTGTCTTGTTTTCAAAAATAATATGTCAAAATTAAGTGAGTTTTTCCTTAAAACAAGCAAAATAATCTTATTATTTGAAAGAAAATTATTTTACTAAACCCATTGGCAGATTATTTAGCTTCTTTTAAGGAAACACTCCTCACATTTTTACAATATTAAGATTCATTCATCAAATTACATAAAACAAAAACGGGAGAAAGAGTCAGATCAACAAATAACAGAGGAAGACTGGACAGATATGTGTGTCACACACGCAAAAACCACAAACTCGAGAGCTTGGAGAGAGAGTTTGGATGGAAAAATCTGATGAGGTTCTTTATAATTCCCAAACTGTCTGCATTGTGTACAGATATTGAAGGTTTAACCTCTTGTTGGAGACAATGTGGAACCTCAATGGCTAACCATTTTCACATTGTTTGGGCTTGCCCAAAAATACAGCCCTTCTGGTATGAAGTAGCAACTGAAATAAATAAGATAACTGGAGAAGAATTGGACTACTCATTTATGACATTATACCTTGGGTAAATGCCAGAAATTGTTCCAACTATTGACAAACACTTAATTCAAATACTTTTGGTAAGTAGCAGAAAAACCATAACTCAAAATGGTTTTCATCCTCCAACAAGGGCTCAATGGACAGGAATTGTAAAGGAAATACACTGTATGGAGAGACTGACGTTTAACCTAAGACTTGATTCAAAAAGTGCAACAAGTATTGGCAAAAATTAACAGAGTACGGCATTGTAAACAATATGTGATAATGTGCTTCTAATGTATTGTGACTTGATTCTGTAACCCCTATGACAACCACTTTGTCCCCCCCCC
Source organism: Danio jaintianensis (assembly GCA_903798115.1). Lineage (NCBI taxonomy): Eukaryota > Metazoa > Chordata > Actinopteri > Cypriniformes > Danionidae > Danio > Danio jaintianensis. Next base: position 7,711,403 of record CAIGQV010000919.1, read on the forward strand.
CCCCCCCCCCCCCCCCCCCCCCCTTTTTATTTATTTTTTTCCTAAATAAAATGTACAAATAAAAATAATATGAAAACAAGACAATATTTGTTGCTCGTCTAAACAAAAATGCTTCTTGATTTAAGAATGTTTAGAGATTTGGACTAAAAACAAGACAAAAACACCAAGTAAGAAAAGCATGTGTAAATGTTAGCACAATCTCGTTATGCCCACTACACTCTAGCAAATTATAAAAAATCAGACCATTTGCTTGAAATATTTATGAAATTTGTCACTAAAAGGAATTGAGTTGTTAGTTATTCATAGCCTCTGCAGCAGAAACACGAAACGTGCAGTAAGCTGATGGATGAGGAAAGCAAAACGTCCACACTAATGAAAGCTCACACATTCCCATGCAGACTTACGGAGACGGGACACTGGGTGTAAGAGAAGGAGAGCGTGTGTACCCTGAGAGAGCAGGCCGGGCAGGGACAGGCGACGGCTGAGCTCTGCCTCCTCCTCTCGGATGTCCCCCAGGCTGGAGCTCTTCTTCCCCTGCATGGACTCTTCCAGACGGAGTCTCTCCTCCACTCGCTCACGTCCCTCTCCTGGAACCTGGAGCACAAACATGTCATAGCTGAATGATGGATCACAATTGTTTAGTTTCAAGTGGCAATTGGGAGGACAACATGATGTCTGTTTGAGAAGAATTCTGTTTTAATTTTGTTGTTTCAGCTCAATTTAATAAGTAGTTTGAACAAGCACACTGAAAATAATGATTAATTGGATTTACTAAGTCTTTTTAAGGTAACTGATTCATTCATTCATTCATTTATTTTCCTTCGGCTTAGTCCCTTTATTCATCAGGGGTCGCCACAGCGGAATGAACCGCCAACTTATCCAGCATATGTTTTACACAGCGGATGCTATTCCAGCTGCAACCCAGTACTGGGAAACATCAAACACACTCATACACTACGGCCAATTTAGTTTATTCAATTCACCTATAGCGCATGTCTTTGGACTGTGGGGGAAACCGGAGCACCCGGAAGAAACCCAGGCGGACACGAGGAGAACATGGAAACTGCACACAGAAATGCCAACTGACCCGGCCGGAACTCGAACCAGCGACCTTCTTGCTGTGGGTCGACAGTGTTAACCACTGAGCCACCGTGTCATCTTTAAGGTAACTGGTTGTAAACAATTTATATAGGCTGAATTTAAATAAACAAATTCAATTTAGCAATGTTCAACTTATTTTGTAAGAAGGAGGGAAAGTTGCTTTGATTTAAGATACACTTACCCAGTAACCAATGACTTTTCTCAGGGAGAGCGCTTCATATGTGGACACTACACGCTCCCCCACTGCAGAGGCACACGACACCACCAGGTTGTTCAATGCGGAGCCCATAGGAGTCACAGACTGGGCAACCGGGATCAAGGGCTCAGAAGCGAACAGATTAGCAGGGTCACCGGAGAGCTGAAACAGAGCAAATATGAGCTGTTCATCGAATTGTGAATTTAGAAGAAATTTAAAAATTTAAGTCACAATGGCTTGGAACGACTGACTGGTCAGTAAATATAGCTTAATTTACAATAAACAATTAAATAAAATGTATTAAACAAAATCAACTTCTCAAAGAGGGTTTAAGTGTGTTGCGAGGAAACGGTTAAATAAAAAATTGATATAAAGAGACCATAAAGATATTTATTCTATTTCAAATAATTGTTAATTTTACCTTTCTATTCATCAAAAAAATTGAGGGAAAAAATCTATCTATCACATTTTCCGCAAAGTATTCCACAAAGTACACAAACCATATTCAAATGATCAAATCAGGATATTAGAATGACTTTTGAAGGATCATCATGAATAAAGTAAAGTCTAAAAAGTGACTTTTTACTGATGCCAGTAAAAAACAGACATAAACAGGTAGTTGTGTGCACAGTTGTGTCATTTTCACATTAAATTTTTTTCCTCACTTAAAGTTAACTTTTAAAAGGACTAAAAATGTAATACCACTGTTAAAAATAATCATTAAAAAGTTCATATCTATTCAGTTCTGCATTATGTTATCCCAATATGTTATCCCAATGTTCAATATTTATCCCATTTATCCTATTTTTCAATGTTTTCCCATGCCAATAGTCACATTAAAATTGATATTTTTTCAGTTTTTCTTTCATTTTTTTGTTTGGTGTTATATTATTAATTTGTATATTTAGACAAACATATTGAATATTAATATTGGGCATTTATCAGTGCAGACCGTTAACATGAAACAATTATTAATTTATAGCAGAGATGCCCAAACTAGGGCCTGCAGGCTAAAGTTGGCCCATTGTAATCTTTGATTTGGCCCACCATCCCATCTGAGAGGAGAGTGAGAATGATGGAGAGGGTTGGGGCGAATGCCTTTAACATAGAGATCATCATTTCTAATTGGACGTAACCTTTTTTTGTTTGTTTTATTGTTGAGCTACAAAAAAAGCAAACAAATTAGATGTTTCAATTGTTGTAAATGAATCTGATTTTTTCAAATGTAAATACTGTCACTTGAGGGATAGAGGACTATGCACAAGACATCGGCGAGCAAATCAAGGCAAAAACTAGTGTAATTCTGTTATAAATTAGATTGTTTTGTTTTAACTCTAATAAGTCCATTATAAAATACTATATTAGTTCATATAAAGCAATGTTTTAGAGTCATTTTTAAACATGATTAAATAAATTAGGAAATTGCTGCTTACTGCTTACCTACAAATTCTCTTTCATTTGCAAATGAATTGAATAATTTTTACAGTAGGTTTGATAAAACTACACATGGAGACAAGTTTGACCAAGTGGTTAGTCATGCAGGAAATAATATTATTCTTACAGAAGAAGAGATAGCTGGTAGTCTTGCACGTGTTAACCCTTATAAGGCACCTGGCCCAGACGGTCTTAGAGGGCGGGCAATAGCAGGGTGCACTTACCAACTGAAAGGGGTTTTCACTAGATTATTTCAGATCTTGCTTGATATACATACGGTTCCACTTTTGTGGAAAAGAACAACAATTATTCCCATTCCTAAGAAAGGCAAGCCTGTATTACCAGATGATTTTAGACCTATTGCCCTTACCAGCATTCTATGTAAATGCATGGAAAGGGTTGTATTAGGGCATTTGCCTAACTTCCATGGGTCAGACCAATTGCAGTTTGCCTATAAAGCACAGAGAGGTACCGAAGACGCTATTTTAACCTTGCTCCATATGATCAGCAAGCACATTCAGCACCCTGGTGCTTTTGCCAGAATTTTATTTATTGATTTCAGTTCAGCTTTTAATACTGTTAAAGTTGACATTTTATTGGATCGATTATTAAAGCTTAATATTAATGAGCACCTAGTGTTATGGATAAAGGATTTTTTAACTGATCGTCCTCAAAGAGTGTCTGTACACGGTTCAATATCTGAAGAGGTTGTTTTGAACACTGGAGTACCCCAAGGCTGTGTGATATCACCTGCATTGTTTTCAATGTATATAAGTGAAATGCAGATTTCTGAAAGCAATATTACCCTACTTAAGTATGCTGATGACATGGCTGTGGTTGGACTTATGGTCAAAGGAAAGGAGGAGTTAGAGAGGGCCTACTTTGAGCACATAGAACATCTGGTGACATGGTGTGAGGAGAGTGCTTTGTCACTAAATGCTTCGAAAACTAAGGAACTAATTATTAGTAGGGAAGGGCAGCCTATATGCCATCCAGTTATTATTGAGGGTCAACATGTTGAGATTGTAAACAGTTTTAAATACTTAGGGATTATTTTAGATAGTGGTTTAAATTTTGGTGAACACACAGATTATATTTATAAGAAGGCAACACAGAGACTCTTTCTTTTAAGGAAATTAAATAGTTTTAATGTTAGTAAGGGTATTCTGAGGAAGGTTTATACCAGTCTGGTTGAAAGTATTATCTCCAATAATATTTCTTGCTGGTACGGAAATCTTGGAGCTAGAAGCAAGTATAAACTTGCAAAGATTGTTAACACAGCTAGTAAGATCATAATGGATCCTCAGAAGCAGCTTATGGAACTGTATGTAAACCAGACTAGACGGAAAGCTTCACAGATAGTTCAGGACCCCACTTATCCTCTTTACTGTGAATTTGAAAAGCTTCCTTCTGGTAGATGATACAGAGTACCCATAGCAAAAACAAATATTTTAAAGAAATCTTTTATACCGTCTGCTATTACCATATTGAATAAATGACCACAAAGTAGTTTGTATGTTATTCTGTGGTTTTATAGCCAGGGCTGTGTGTTGGTAATCTGTGGTGTATAAAGCTTTGTGTTTGTGTTCTGTGTTTTGTATTTGTGATGTTTGGGAGGCCAAAAAAGAATTTCCACACGTGTGGACAATAAAGATTCAATCAATCAATTACCCATGGCAACTATATTTACCTTCGTCCCCCTAGCCTCAATCAAGTTTGGTTTTTGGCCCTTCATAAGAAAAAGTTTGGGCAGCCCTGGTTTGTAGGTATTAGCCACATTTATTTAATACTGGTGCATAAAAGCTATTATTTCCAAACGATTGTATATCAAAAGTTTCAATCTTTAAAGGGATAGTTCACCCAAAAATAAAAAAATTACACATCATTTACATGCCCTCAAGTGGTTATAAACCTAAACCTAAAAAGGAGATATTCTGAAGAAAGCTGAAATTCTGTAACCACTGACTTCCATAGTAGGAAAAACAAATACTATGGAAGTCAATGGTTACAGGTTTACAACATTCTTCAAAATATCTTCTCTTGTGTTCAACAGGCGACTGAAATTCAAACAGGTTTGAAACAAGTTAAGTGTGAGTAAATAATGACTGAACTTTAATTTTTGGGCGTAATGCTTTCTGGATGCTGCACATGAGACTAACCTGAGCTGAATGAATTGTGCTGGAGGTCTTGACGGTGTGCTCTGCTACAGCATGATCAGAAAGTCTCTTCAGATACGCCTTCACCGCCTGCTCATCAGGATATGGAGATGACTTCCCTGAGGATCTGCAGCTATCCGGCTCAGGGATGCTGTTCTCAGATGCTTCCACACAAACCTCTCCACCTGCTGCTGGAGCTTCATGATCAGCAGAGTCTTCAACAGCTGCTTCAATAGATTCTTGGCAATATGCAGGAACCTGATTTTGAGGTTTAAATGGAAGTGTGCTTTCTGGAGGACGAGTAGATTCAGAGATGTTACTGGAAGTGGGTGATTTTGCAATCTGGGTGGACATACAAGGAACAGGTTCAGTCGGAGAGCTCTTCCCTGGTTTACCCTGATCTGGACTGCCCTCCACTACAGACTTGATCTCAGTGCTGTCCATCTCAACGCCCAGTGGACAGTGATGGCCGTCAGAGATAATGACATGGTCTTCTTTATCTGTCATAGTGTAGAGCAGCTGATGGCACTGACCACATTTGTCTTGAGGGGGTTTTCGGGGCTGTGGAGGGGGGAGACAGCGTACGAGAGCCACACTGTGAGCGGATCCACACACCACCTGTAATACATGCCTCCCGGATAGATGCTCCACTTTTTGGGGCTTCCAGACAGGAAAAGTAGAAGTGTTTAGGCCCAGCTGGCAGCCGCTGCCCCAAGCCCAGACTTCATGCTTGGCTGAAAGAGCCAGAGTGTGCTGATCGCCACACGCCACCTCCAGGATCTTAACCGTCTGAGGAGGCGTGGCCTCAGAGTCAAGCACGCCCACAGGGGTGGGGTTAGGGATAACAGACAGTCCCGACAAGCCACACTGGCCGTGAGCATTTTCTCCCCACATGTGCACTCCTCCATCCTCCGTCACAACACCGCTGTGGGCGGAGCCAGCAGCCACAAAAACAACACGCTGTTCGCTCAGCACTGCCTCCAAAATGGGCTCTGCTGATGATGTTTGGTTCTGTTTCCATGGCAACTCACCATAACTGTAGACTTGTCCCCCTAAATATAGTATATAAATTAGTACATTTCTAAAATATAACATCATTTTTTTTTAAATCATCAATTTTTTAACAACTTTTTTTAAACAGGGGCCAGTGCAAACTAGGGGGCCCCAATAAACTTCTAAGCGAACCCCGGGATGTTTTAGCCTTTTAAATAAATATAAAAATATAATAGTTAAAGTCTGCATGAACCGGAAGCTGTGACCGTTTTTTTAAATATTGTGACGCAGTTCATAGAGAAACAGAATATCATGAAAAAACTGTGGGCGTGGCTTGTTTTTTCTACTGCGAGCTGATTGGATGTATTAAAGTAGGCATTTCATTCAGTAAGATCGGGAAAAGGGTTTCAGGAGAGTTATTACAACCTAACAGACTCCTCCTGCTCACCATTTCTGTTTGTTATCAAAACTGACAATTGGAGGGGCGTGGCTAAGTATGTTAACCACACCCAATACCTAAGAGATGCGCAATCTGACAATTTAACTGAAAACAAACCGGAAGTGCATTTTCAGATTTCAATTTTAGACTACAGGGGCAAACTTTTTTTTGTTAATGACACGCACAGATGAACTGTTCACCACAAAACTAGCAATGTGAGCTAAAAAAAATCATAAAAATCATAAAAGGTTAGTTTTTTGATTTGTACTTTAATGTAATATGCTTAATTAAACAGCTGAATCATATTTCTATAATAATATTAATAATAATAATAATAATAATAATAATAATAAGGCTCGTTTTCCTTTAAATACATACAATTCTTAAACTTCTAGACAAAAAAAATTACTAAACGACTACTGCTAAATTAATTTAATATATCTTTAGTCACAGTCTCCATCATTATATGCTGCTTTGTCATAATTACAGAAGAAATAGCGAATATATATCTTAAGGTGTGGACACATTCATTGTTGTTTGGCAAACATTTGAAACCATTTTAATTGGAATAAGCAATCGGAATCAGTGCAATCTGAAATTTCATTTGAAAGTTTTCCCTATAGAGTGTTTTCACAATGCGTTATCAGTTAGCTATATTGGACAGCAGAACATAGACCACTGAACTGAAAGAAACACGAATATTTTGCTGATTACCATTGCTGAAAATGATCAGTTATAGTCATGTTTTGGCCTGTACTAATGTTTTGGATCGTAATAAAAAACATTTAAAGTACTAAAGACCAGCTATAACAAATCAAGTAGAAGAGAATCTAATAAATCCAGTTTGTCAATATTACACCTTTCCCTGCTTACTCTCTATATGATTTAGCAGCTTACACGTTTTTCAGTGGTTTAGACAATCTAAAACAACATTTCTAAATGAATGGGCTTTCCTTGAATGGGCAAAAAAAAGCGCATGTTTCAATTTGCAACAACACATGTGTAAGTAAAAGATGAGTGTTTTAATTTTAGAGTGATCTACGCCATTGAATTACTGTAGCAAACAAGATCCGTCATGGCTGATGATGTCAGGTAGGCAAGGCTGTTAAAAGCCAGAACACGTCATCACATTACATTAGGTGAAGTTTGTTCCTCGCCACTGTCACCAATGGCTTGCTTGGTTTGGGACTTGTGGAGCTGCGCATCGATGGATTTGCTCTTCAGTGTTTGGACTTTCAGCAGTGAAAATTAAACCACACTGAACTGAACTAAATTGAACTTTTAACTCTGAAAACTGGAATGACACAGTTTCAATTTACTAGACCTTCTATGTTATATATGTTTTATATATGTATGTCTAAGCTATAGAAATAAAGATGAAATTGAATTGAATTCCACTGAAAAATCCCAAAGGCATACAATTATTCATAACAGATGCACAATAAGACAAATTTTGATAATTTCCTACCAAATGTTGCATGCGTGTCTATGCCTCATTCCAGAATGAATAATAAATACATTACCCTCTACTAGCAGAACACCATGTCTTGCTCCCAAGGCAGCCTGGAGCACCGGCCGGGACAGCAGCACCCTTTCTGGTGCGGTGCTGTATAAATATCCCTTCCACGTGTGCAGAAGACCTCTCTCCCCAGAACCGTCCTCCTCACCAGAGCTACAAACACAGCGATGCACATGCTCTCAGAGGAGTCATGAGACCACAAAAAATAGTCTACAAATGCTCCATTGTTTAACCCTTCTGCTCTTTGAACACACTCACCTAATCAGTTTCTCCATCTCTAAAGGTTCCCCATGTCACAGCTGTTGCGTTTGTCACTGCGGATGATTGTCCTGTAAGAGAACAGGTGATTTACGATTTCAGAAGATGAATGACAACAAAGGGTTTCATTACAACTTGCATTTTTTTAGAGGGATAGTTCACCCAGAAATATAAATTTACACACTTTTTACTCAGTGAGGTAAAGCTGGTTTTATATTCACACATTCAGATTTTGTCCTTAAAGGGCACCTATGATGAAAATCAACTTTTGTAAGCTGTTTGGACAGAACTGTGTGTATGTATAGGGTGTCCACAGTCATATTGGGGTGATAGAAACACAACAAGTCTCTTTTTTTTTATTTCCTGACGTTAAAATAGGACCCAAATCCCAGTGATTTTGAAGCCCACCACAACGTGACATAGAAGTGTGGTTTTCCCCGCCCACAGAATTAATTGACAGGCGCCATGTTTCTATAATAACATGCATACACATGTCCACAGAACTTTTTTTTTTTGCAAATAAACTGGGATTAAAATATCTGTTCCAACTCTCTGTGATTTTTATAAGTTTTATATGTTTAAAACGTTTTTAAAACGTAAAAAAAAAAAAGCATGTTTGTAATAAAGACAGTAAAAATGCTATGTAATTCTTAACCCTCATAATCACCACGGCCGTATGGTGTCAGCAAACATGCACATGTGTGTGTGTTTACTGCAAACGGCATTTGTGTGAGACTCATCATTTCAGAAAGGCTTGAATAAGCTCCACCACAAATACATGAAATAAACTTACTTGGTATTTTTGACTAATGAGCTGTATTTCAGCATCATCTGAGTCTGTCTCTGTCACTGTGCTGTTTATCTGCCGTAACGCATAATTAGAAGCAGACACGCGTGTGGGAACGGTGAGCGGGGAGAAGCAGCTCATTTGCAATTAAAGCCACAGGCTACAAAAACAGCTACACTGTACTCAAGACACCAAAATGGGCAGATTCTGGAGGCTATAATAAGTAATCTGATGGGTAATTTGAGCTGAAAGTTTACAGACACATTCTGGAGACACCAAAGGCTTATCTTACATCTTGTAAAAAGGGGTAAAATAGGTGCCCTTTAATAATTTATTCTCAGAAAAGTGTTCTTTGCAAATTCTAAATCATAGAATCGAAATCATAATAGCAGCCAAAGACTATCAAAGTACAACATTGATCACAGTCAGATAAATAGTGCTTATGTTGCTTTCAAGTCATTCTTGCATGATTGATTTAAGACTGAATATTCAAAGCATACCATAATAAACAACATATGGGGAGCATGTCAAGTTGTCATTGAATAAATGTGCAAAAATAAAACCAGCTTTACCTCAATTATTTACTCACCCTCAAGTGGTTCCAAAGCTTTTAGAGTTTCTTTATTCTGTTGAACACAAAATAAGATATTCTGAAGAAAGTTAAAAACCGGTAAACATTGACAGCCATAATAGGAAAATCAAATACTACGGAAGTCAATGATTACTGGTTTCTAGCTTTATTCAAAATATAAACAAAAAAAAAGGTTTGGAACAAGTAAAGAAAGAGTAAATGATGAAAGAATTTTCAGTATTGGATGAACTATTACTTTAAGCTATTTGTTTCTGTGCGTTATAAATCTACATCAGAAAGAGTGTGAGCATTTCCATATGTATACTATAATTTTAAAATAAGTAAATCATTTATTGCGGTAAAGTTGGTTTTATATTCCCACATTCAGACTTTCTCCTTAACATTATTCACTCATTCATTCACTTTCTTTTCGGCTTAGTCCCTTTATTAATCTGGTGTCGCCACAGCGGAATGAACCGCCAACTTATCCAGCATCTGTTTTACGCAGCACATGCCCTTCCAGCTGCAACCCATCAATGGGAAACACCCATACACTCCCATTCTCCTTAACATTATATTTTCAGAAAAGTATTCTTTGCAAATTCTTAATAGAGAAATCATATTAGCAGCCAAAGTCTATCAAAGTACAACATTGTTCACAGTCAATTAAATAGTGCTAATGTTGTTTTAAAGACATACTTGCATGCTATTTCTGACCGAATATTCAAAGTAGCATGGTAAACAATATAGGGACCGTGTCACAAGTTGTCACTGAACAAATGTGTGAATATAAAACCAACTTTACCTCAATAAATAATTTTGGATTTCCCAAAATGTGCCAAAGACTCTTTACAAAGGCTTACTATGTAAACACAAGTGTTTACACATTGATCAGGGCCAAAGGTGACGTAGAGCTGTGGTGAAATCATCAGCCAAACTGATAAACACACAATAACAGATCTGGAGTACAGTGCAATACATTTATTATATTATAATCAATATTAACAACCCTTTATCTGCGAGAAGGTTTAGTTGTAGTGCATATATTACATGAATTAAAACAACAGGATTATTAGCTTTGATAATACTGTAAATTAATTTGATAAATTACATTACATGAACATGAAAACGAAATTGCACCTGTCTGATGAAGTGAAAGCACATCAAATTGATCAAGATTGGACGGGTGAGGATCATAACTGATGTGTAAAAGGTACTCGTATTAACACCACTGTAAAGTCATAAAAACACAATACAGTCCCCAGAAGACAAAAACATACATAATTTATATTATATTCGCTGCTTTAATATTGCTCAAGCTGATACACGAAACGCTTCGTTCATTCTTACCTCAATATGTCAGAAGGCTGACAGAAGCGAGTGAAACTTGGCGAGTGAATCTAGTCAGCTTTTAAAACACTTGACCAGAAATGTCATTTAAGCCGGTAATGAAAGCAGACAGACAGCAGAGCGAAGCTCATGATGATGATGATGATGATCGGGTGTGTTGTTACGGTGTTGTTGTGAGCGCTTCAACGGAGAGGGTGGCATGAGGGACAAACTAGATAAAGTATTTACGCTTTCGCTTTTTTTCTACTTGAGAGATGTGACGGTTGCTTGAAATGTTAAGATGGTAAGATTTATACAGTAGTCTTTTAAATTCACAGAAACAGTGGATTTTCACGACTATTTCTTTTTCTTGAGGACGCTGTTACGTTATGAACCCAAATATTTGTTTCCTTTAGCGATGTTTTTCAAACAATGTTTATATCCAATTTTATGTAAGCTATTGTAGTATCTAAGAATATTAGGCCGATGTTACTATTTATCTAACTCATAAATGTAACATTAGTTTTGTTGATGTAATCTGATTAGGTTGATTCAGTAATGAATAAATGTCATTTTTATTTGAATAAAATCAATTTAACGACCACATTAAGCATATTTGTAGGTTACCATCATAGATTAGGGTTACCATTAAACATGTTTGTGTTGTTGGACTATGTAAACTATTTAGATAGATAGATAGATAGATAGATAGATAGATAGATAGATAGATAGATAGATAGATAGATAGAT
>CAIGQV010000919.1:7725141-7742408 GCA_903798115.1 Danio jaintianensis
TGTGTGTGTGTGTGTGTGTGTGTGTGTGTGTGTGTGTGTGTGTGTGTTATGTGTGAAAAAAATAGGCACAAGTGAAAGGCAATGACTTTAAATATATTGTACTGATGCTGGCTATTTCTGGACATGTGTTTAAGCACATTTACTCACCATGTACAATGAGGAGTCTGCAAATATGCATTTTCTTTTCTCACAGCCTCCTGTTTTCTCACAGCCCCCTTTATATGCATTATTTGTGCTGAAATATTTTGTTATGATTAGTTTTCATTCATTTACTCTATGTGGATGATTTGTTTTTGAATTATATTTTTCTGAATCTGATCTGGGTAACCCCATAAAGTGGGTTGGGGAGTTCCTGTGTTTGACATATTTCCTATTAAACAAAACCTCACATGTTGTGTAACTCTCAATATAATTAGAAAAAAAAAAAAAAAAAAAAACATATTTATTCATTCATAAAGAATTATATAACTACTGTCAGTACAACTGAAAACTTGATTTCACCAAGTAAAAACTAGTATAAGTAAACTCAAAATCTGACTCAAGTACTGTTCTAGGATCAACAAAAAAGTTGTTGATCCAGGGACATCTCTAACTTGGCAAAATCAAAGTGACCTGATTTTTATATCATCTAAAACTAAACTATATGATTGTCGAGTGATTCATTCATTCATTCATTCATTCATTTTCTTTTCGGCTTAGTCCCTTTATTAATCTGGGGTCGCCACAGCGGGATGAACCGCCAACTTATCCAGCATATGTTTTACGCAGCGGATGCCCTTCCAGCTGCAACCCATCACTGGGAAACATTCATACACACACATACACTACGGACAATTTCAGCATACCCAATTCACCTATACCGCATGTCTTTGGACTTGTGGGGGAAACCGGAGCACCCGGAGGAAACCCACGCGAACACGGGGAGAACATGCAAACTCCACACAGAAATGCCAACTGACCCAGCCGAGGCTCGAACCAGCGACCTTCTTGCTGTGAGGCGAACGTGCTACCCACTGCGCCACCGCGTCGCCTTGTCGAGTGATATATAATATAATTTTGGATTTATAGTACATCCTGCTTACCTGCAAACACCGTACAAAATAAAAAAATATATAGCAAATCTTGGCTATGTAATCATATTGTTGCAACAAGAGATTTTTGCCAATATTGGCATGACAGTATCCAGTATCAGATATGTACTGTATGCTGCTCATTACCCAGCAAGCATTTTTTGTGTTTAAAAGAAGTCTAATAGGCGAATAAAATAATAAAACAAGGCTAAATTCAGGCAGACCTGTTGTTTAATACGTGATAACTAGCTTTGTACTTGAAATAAATGTTTTATTTGAATATATTTGGCTTAAAATACCTCCTTTTTTATGTCATTTCTAGTTTACACCTGTTAGTTTTTGCTTTATCTACAAATCTGTTTGTGTTCAGGTAATGGAAGTCCAAACAACTATATAGCTACTCAAATGGTTTGAGGAAAACAATTGCAGCAAACCATTTAAAGTTTATTCATTTGAGTTCAGTCAACTTAAACCATTATCCGCAATTGGTTTCCTCAAACCATTTGAGTAGTTGTTTGGACTTAATTTGTTCCATTAACTGAACAGATTTGGTAACTGAACTTAAAATGTTTAACATACTAATACTCTAAATGTTTGTCAAGATTATTAGCCCTCCTGTGATTTATGTTCTATAATATTTTTTCTTCTGGAGAAAGTCTTATTTTTTTTATTTTGGATAGAATAAAAGCAGTTTAAATTTTTTTTTAAAACTATTTTAAGGTCAATATTATTAGCCCCCTTAAGCAATATATTTTTTGATTGTCTACAGAACAAACCATTGTACTACAATGACTTGCCTAATTACCCTAACTTGCCTAATTAACCTAGTTAAGCCTTTAAATGTCACTTTAAGCTGAATACTAGTATCTTAAACAATATCTAATAAAATATTATGTACTGTCATCATGGCAAAGATAAAAGAAATTAGTTATTAAAACTATTATGTTAAGAAATGTCTATTATGTTAAGAAATTTTCTTTCCTTAAACAGAATTGGTTTCCTCAAACTATTTGAGTTAATTTATTGGGTTTTGCAGTGTAATAGACGTCTAAGAATAGCCCAAAACTACACTATTCATCAAATACACAGGAATGAATGACACGTGAAGTCTGTCCAATCTGTGTGTTTGATGACAAGTCTGGACTATTCTTAGAAGTCTATTGGATTTTCACTGACAGCCCAAATTTAGCCTTGTTTTAGCCAAGCTATCTATGTTAAATTTCTATTAGACATCTTTTAAACACAAAATCTCTTTGGTGGGTAGTGATGCAAATCTCTGTCTTATTCCAAATGAGCTATATTGGATTGAGATCTGGCGATTGAGAAGCCATTATATAGTCATAACTCACTGTCATGTTCAAGAAACCATTTTTAAATTAACTGGACATTGTGACCGGGCATGTTATCCTGCTGGAAGTTATTATCCCAAAGTGGGTACACTGCGGTCATAAAGGGATGGACATTCTCAGCAAACAACACTCACGTAGGCTGTGGTGCTTAAACAATGCTCAGTTGTTTCTAAGGGGAGTTAAAGCGTGCCAAGAAAATATCGCCCACACGTTTCAGCACCATGCAACAGCCTGCACCATTGATACAAAACAGGATGCTCTCATGTGGTTCAGACCAAATTCTGAGCCTACCATCCAAATATTGATGGAAAATTTAAGACAATTAATTTTCATTTTTGATTTTGAATTAATTGTAGTTAGCTAATAGGAGTGGCAGTGTGTGTAACAGGTGTGTTCCTCTGCCAATGTTGCTTCGATGTTCGACATGTGTGTTCAGACATGCAGACCTCAGGTGTAAGAAGTGTTTGAGTTGCTTTTCTAGCATTCCTTCTCCTTTGACCTCTGAAGGCATTTTCATCCACAGAACTTCTTCTCACTCAATACTTTCGATTAGGCCTGAACGATATTGGAAAAATCTGATATAGTGATATTTTATTTTTCTGTCATAAATATTGCGATATGAATACAGTTTTATGAGATGGTTTGAATAGCACTATTTGACAGACTTTTGGACAGTCTAACAGTAATCAGTTACAAAAATTGTAATAATCATAATGCATAAATCAGAAAAAATTGTACTGTGTAGTACTGTGCCAAAGGGAAGCCCTATGTTAACAGTGTCCAGAAGCGCCGTCAACTTCTCTGGGCTCGGAGGCATCTAGGATGGACCATCACACAGTGGAAGTGGAATACTGTGGTCAGATGAATCAGTATTTCAGGCATTTTTTGGGAGAAATGGATGCCGTGTGCTCTGAACCAAAGAAGAAAATGATCATCCAGACTGTTACTAGCAACAAGTCCAAAAGCCAGGGTCTGTCAATGTATGGGGTTGTGTCAGTGCCTTACAATGTAACTTGCACTTTTGTGATGGCACCATTAATGCTGAAAAGTATTTTTTCAGGGACGCCCATGCATATTTCAACAAGACAATGCAAAACCACATTCTGCACACATTACAAAGACCTGGCTGCGGAGGAAGAGGATACAGGTACTTGACTGGCCTGTCTGCAGTCCCGACCTGTCTCCAATAGAGATTGCGAATTATGTAGCCAGAAGTACGTATGGCGCATTTCATCTTTAAAACGAATGCTACTGGGCGGTATGACGCCATTACTTTTTGCGCTTACCAGCTGACCGCTTACCTTCGTATGAATGGCTTTCCCGCAGTTACCAGTTTGTCCAGTAGCTCGCCATGTACGTCGGCGGACTTGAGACGCAGAGAGGAGTTGACCATGATGACAGGGTTCGAGTCCGACAAAGAACAGTTCCAAAAAGTGGATAAGACAAAAACAGAAGCCAAAAAATAAAATAAACAAGTAAATAACAGTGTAAGAATGTGGTAAAATCTAAAAACTTGATAAAAATCAGGCGAGGGCTTTTCTTTTTGTGGATTGCTTTTTAAAACTGTCGGTTGGGTTTAGGGAAGTGGGTGGGCGCTGGTCAGTCGGTGCTTTTGAAAACACTATTGATTGGGTTTAGGGAAGGAGGAGGGTGGGTCAGTCAATCAGTCAGTCACAGCGGCCTTTGGTGGATTTACGCGGGAAGAGCAGGCACGAATGGCACTTGCGAGAGAAATTTGAGATCTCAAAAAACATACACAGCGGCCACTGGTGGATTTGCGAAAACAAAAACTACAAAAAACGTACCTCCTGGAACATATTTGGCGGTATGTTTTCAGAATGAGCCTGGGTTGCTTTTAAGAGTTGTGAAAAAGAATGGCAACATTACAAAGTGTTAAATGCTTTACTGTTCCAACTTTTTTTGAAATGTGTTGCATGAACCAAATTGGAATACATGTTTATTTAAAAAAAAAAAAAAAAACTTTAAAAATCATTAGAAACACATTAAATAAAATTTGTTTTATTATCTGCAATGAAATACACGTCAAAGTAAATTTAGAAATCACTACTTTCTTTTTTTTATTAGCGTTTTCCATACTGTCCCAACTATTTCTGATTTGGGGTTGTACTTTGCTTTGTCTCGTTTCTAGTCCAAATATCAAAAAATTCTTAGACCAAGTAAAAAGCAAATGTTTTGTTTTCACCTTCAGAAGAAATAAGTGAAAATTTCGTTTTTTTCGTTTTCGAAAATTTCCAGTGGGGTAAGTAAAATAATCTTGTTTTCGCTTTGAAATGTGGATATTTGGACTAGAAACAAGGCAAAAAGAAATGCATACTTTTTTTTTTTGCATAAATCGTGTAATAACAGTAGTTAAATACAATTAATAAATACAATCCTATAGTTCCTGGTCAACTATAATTCAGACTCAACATTGCGTATCTTGCAATGTGACTATTGTGTATGCGCACATTGCGATATCGATGCTGAAATGATATATTATGCAGCTTTCTAATTTTCGGATAATTCTCTGTAAACCCTATGGTTAGGAATAAAAATCCCACATTGCTGAATTTCTAGGAAGACACTGGTTATGATTTTCTCAAAGCTAACAGATATGCGGCCTTTAACTTGACTTGTTTACTTGAGCTGATTTATCTGAGTTTCTTGGCCTTTGTCCAAATAATCACTGCACTTGTCTGATATGTGAGTGATAGATGTCTGCAACATACTAAACATCACTTAAGGCTGTACACACTGCTCACGGAATACTGATCAGCAAGAGCAGCACATTAAGATATTAGAGCGAGAGAAGGAGAGTGAAAACATGGAGAGTTGGCAACATAAGAGAACAGTAAGAAAAGCATGTCTATAGCGTGATGGAGGGGAAAATGATTTTGATGGAATAAGGAAAGACAGAAAGAGCGGAGAGCAGAGATGGATGAGAGGATGAATAGAGAGAACGGGAAGTCCTGATGCATCTGAGTATGAGTTATGATATGAGCTCTCTGTGCCCTTCGTTACCCTGCCTCATAAATATCTATGCAGACAGACAGAGAGAGGGATAAGAAATGCTCCACTGGAAGCAGAAACACACTGGAGCAGCACAGATCATTACAAAAATATACCAAATATCCAATGATTGACAACCAACCATTATTTGATCAATAAACACAAAAGTGCCTTCAAATACTACACTCACCGGCCACTTTATTAGGTACACCTGTTTAACTGCTTGTTAGTGCAAATTTCTAATCAGCCAATCACATGACAGCAACTCAATGCGTTTAGGCATGTAGACATGGTCAAGACAATCTGCTGCAGTTCAAACTGAGCATCAGAATGGGGAAGCAAGGTGATTTAAGAGACTTTGCACGTGGCATGGTTGTTGGTGTCAGACGGGCTGGTCTGAGTATTTCAGAAACTGCTGATCTACTGGGATTTTCACGCACAACCATCTCTAGGGTTTACAGAGAATGGTCTGAAAAAGAGAAAATATCCAGTGAGTGGCAGTTCTTTTGGCGCAAATGCCTTGTTGATGCCAGAGGTCAGAGGAGAATGGACAGACTGGTTCGAGCTAATAGAAAGGCAACAGTAACTCAAATAACCACTCGTTACAACCGAGGTATGCAGAAGAGCATCTCTGAACGCACAACACATCCAACCTTGAGGCGAATGGGCTACAGCAGCAGAAGAAAAGAGCAGCAGGGAAAATTGTTGCCTGGTCTGATGAGTCTCTGATGGTTACTTCCAGCAGGATAACACGCCATTTCAAAAAGCGCGAATCATCTCAGACTGGTTTCTTGAACATGACAATGAGTTCACTGTACTCAAATGGCCTCCACAGTCACCAGACCTCAATCCAATAGAGTACCTTTGGGATGTGGTGGAACAGGAGATTCGCATCATGGATGTGCAGATGACAAATCTGCAGCGACTGCGTGATGCTATCATGACAATATGGACCAAAATCTCTGAGGAATATTTCCAGTACCTTGTTGAATCTATGCCATGAAGGATTAAGGCAGTTCTGAAGGCAAAAGGGGTCCAACCGGGTACTAGTAAGGTGTACCTTATAAAGTGGCCGGTGAGTGTATATCAGATAGTTCTAGGAGAATATCCAGGAATGTATTACTCTGTGGTTTCTGGGTGGTTGCTTGGGTGCCATAGGTGGTTACTAATTGGATACTTTCTGGAAACAGTGATTATTGCCTTGCCTTGCTCTCTGGAATACATTCCAAGGTATGTTATGTAATGGATAAAGTGCACCCACGTGGTTCTTATGGCAGATTATGACACGGCTCTCTGGAATACTTGATTCTGATTAGTCACTTGCGACATTCCAAGGTATGTTATTCCTAAATAATAGCCGCTAAAACTAATCACACTGGCTTATCCAGGTATTACGCATCATCTTGACCGTCAGTGGTTATGTTCACATCTATATAAATACTATTACAGGCTCATTGAGGATATGTGTCCTGGGCTACATTTTTGGAAACCATAAAATATATGCCCTGGGCTACGTTTGGCTGTATTTTGTGTGTAAAACAAATGCTACGCTGGGGTATGATACCATTGACAACATCTGTAGCACGCCTCGTGTTGGCCTTAGGACACGGAGCAGACCAGGGTTTGAGTCTAGCGAAGGACGGTTCCAGAAGCCAGGTAAAACAAAATCAATAAAATAAAAGCAGTATGAAATTGTGGTAAAAGCACATGGCTGCAACAACTTTTCTCTACTAGTTTGCTTTCTAAAACACTATCGGTTGGGTTTAGGGAAGGGGGTGGATGGGTCAATCAATAGCAAGTTGATATTCGCACAACAAACCGACCGGCTTCTCACGGACACGTGTGAGAAGGACATTGAGATTTGCTGAAATGTATGCAAATGTTCCAAAAAATGTAGCTCTGGGCATGTACGTGTATCTCCATGAGCCCGGGTTGATAAATACATCCACATTTGTATTTATATGCTTGTCTGTCACTCCGCTGTTTTTGTCAGTTTGGCGCCATCTTGTGACTGAATAATATGTAGATTAGTGTATGCTCCATTCAGCCGTTTCCATTTCAGTCAGCTTTGCTTTTAATTAAAGAATTAATAATGACTCAGAACAATGGGAGTGTGTGGGGGTTTCCCAGCAGGGTTGTCCACCAGTAAAACAAATGCTAAATTAACTGTAACTGGTGGTTCATTCTGCTGTGGTGACCCCTGATTAAGCAGGGAGTGAGCTGAAGGAATATGAGTGAGTGTATGCTTTATTCAGCCATTTTTGTCAGCTTTAACTAAAGAATTAATAAATTAAAGATTTTAAAGTTAATTAAAGAATAAGCTTTTACAGCTTAGAACAATGTTTTGTGTCTAATTTTTATGTTTTGTGGCAAGTAGCCATGTAATATTGGTTGTTATAACAGAATAAAGCCTTTCACACTTATACAAGCAACCAACATAAGCCTCAAGGACTTTATTCTGCAAAAACAACCACCTGGATGTACGTTATCCCACTTATTACATGGCTACGCAGTGGCCCTGAGCAAAATGAGAATCTTTCTTGATAGAGATGCAGGTCTCAGTGAGTCCTGAAAGTGATGTGTTCAAGCTGGCCATAGGAATCTGTGTCAAGGGTTCATCTGGCCACCAAGGTCTTTTCTATAATAGCAACTGTCATAGCATGTCATGTTTGTTCAGATATACCAGTAAACAGACTACCACAAACTTTAGAAAATGGAAACGTCTACAAATGTATATTTAGTAAAGTCAGCTGCGATAACTACAGTCAGCCCTCCTGAATTATTAGCCCCCCGGTATATTTTTTCCCCAATTTCTGTTTAACGGAAAGAACACATTTCTAAACATAATAGTTTTAATAAATAATTTCTAGTAACTGAATTATTTTATCTTTGCCATGATGACAGTACATCATATTTTACTAGATATTTCTCAAGATACTAGTATTTAGCTTAAAGTGACATTTAAACTAGGTTAACTAGGGTAATTAGGCAAGTCATTCTATAACAGTGGTTTGTTCTGAAGACAATTAAAAAAAAAAAATTCTGAAGGGGGCTAATAATATTGACCTTAAAATGGTTTTGTTTTTTTAAATTACAACTGCTTTTATTCTAGCCAAAATAAAACAAATTAGACTTTCTCCAGAAGAAAAAATATTATAGGAAATACTGTGAAAAATTCCTTGCTCTGTTAAACATAATTTGAGAAATATTTGAAAAAGAAAAAAAAATTCACAGGAGGGCTAATAATTTTGACTTCAACTGTATGTCCACACATTTTCATTGCTAAATTTTCACTACATGTTTTAGTATATCAAATAGTTTTTTTAGCATTAAAATAAGGTCTTGTTAGTAAATCTGTCCTTAATTTTACAAAAACAATGTAATAAAATTTTCAATGAATACATTTTTGATAGATGCTTGATGTTGTCTCACTACAACCTCTTTAATCAGTTTCATGCAGGTCATGATTAATGGACAGTGGTCACAATTATGACCTTTCTTCCCTGTCAAGGACGACACTAATCTAATGGCCACAGAGCTCCTCAGAGTGACACCCGCAGCAGTGCCAAAAAGAGTTTTTAGTAAATTAGATCTGGAACGATCCAACAGAGACATACAGTCTTCTGGGTCAACTTGCATGCTTTTGTAATTCGATCATCTAATGTGACGTACAGTTGAAGTCAGAATTATTAGCCCTCCTGAATTATTAGCCCCCTGTATATTTTTTTCCCCAATTTCTGCTTAACGGAAAGAAGATTTTTTCAACACATTTCTAAACATAATAGTTTAAATAACTAATTTCTAATAACTGATTTCTTTTATCTTCGCCATAATGACAATACATAATATTTTACCAGATATTTTTCAAGATACTAGTATTCAGCTTAAAGTGACGTTAAAGGCTTCACTAGGTTAATTAGGCAAGTTAGGGTAATTAGACAAATGATTGTATAACGATGGTTTGTTCTGTAGACGATCGGAAAAAAAATATTGCTTAAGGGGGCTAATAATATTAAAAACTGCTTTTATTCTAGCCAAAATAAAACAAATAAGACTTTCTCCAGAAGAAAAAATATTATAGGAAATACTGTGAAAAATTCCTTGCTCTGTTAAACATAATTCATTCATTTTCGGCTTAGTCCCTTTATTCATCAGGGGTCGCCACAGCGGAATGAACCACCCGCAGCGGATGCCCTTCCAGCTGCAACCCAGTACTGGGAAACATACACACTCATTCACACACATACACTACGGACAATTTAGTTTATTCAATTCACCTATAGCGCATGTCTTTGGACTGTGGGGGAAACTTGAGCACCCGGAGGAAACCCACGCGAACACGGGGAGAACATGCAAACTCCACACAGAAACGCCAACTGACCCAGCCGGGACTCGAACCAGCGACCTTCTTGCTGTGAGGCGACAGTGCTAACCACTGAGCCACTGTCGCCCCTTGGGAAATATTTGAAAAACAAAAAAAATTCATATGAGGGCTAAAAATTTTCACTTCAACTGTATTGTATCAACATTAATTCAATAAACTATAATGAGAGCTTTAAATAAAATCCTTCTTATACCAAAATCATAAAAACAACTAATCTCACTGCAGCCATTTCTGCACAGGGCTTTGGATTATTCTAGCGTTATAGAAAACTTCTCTTTTAAAACATTATTCTCAACTGAGAAGTTCTGTACGTGGTATTTGACATGGTAAAAGTTAGTGGACAGATTTAGGGCAGTCACGAAGATAGGCTTATTTTTATATTCCCTGTATCTTTTGCCAAAACACAGTTCATTTGATTGTGACTGACTGTCAGAACACATTTAATCACACATTAGATAGCAGATGCACTCCACCTCTCAGAGACACTTTTCAAATATACATCATCACCCAAATGGATGGTTTTAATAGCTGTGGGCCATTTCACAGAGCAGCCATCAACTGAACTGTGATCATCGGGTATTTTTCTTCCTCTCTTTACTTTGTCTGGTTTTCTTTCTCTGATCTCCTACAGTGCTGTATTTGCTGTTAAATTTTAAATGAAGGGTAAATCTCAGACCTCCTGTACACGACCACCTGCTCCTGTTTGCCTCTCACATCAGGAGCTTAAACACTGAGCACGACTCACCTTCTACCTGCTGTATCATAACACACACAGACACACAGAATATTTTGAGAATTGTTCCACCATGGTCTATAAAACAAATTCATTATCATTTATTAAATGTGTTAAGTGACAATAAATATAAAAAAATTTAATGCAATAATACAAAATACGTAAATAATATAAATTATTAAATGTAATTAACATATTACATGTTCTAGTATTCATTATTACCAGTATTAAATTAAAATTATTTTGTATTTTATTAATATTTACTTCATATTAAATAGTCTATAATTTAATTCATTATCATTTGTTAAAAATGTTAAGTGACAATAATGTGGGGCGACACGGTGGCTCAGTGGTTAACACTGTCGCCTCACAGCAAGAAGGTCGCTGGTTCGAGTCCCGACTGGGTCAGTTGGCATTTCTGTGTGGAGTTTGCATTTTCTCCCCGTGTTCGTAGGGGTTTCCTCCTGGTGCTCCGGTTTCCCCCTCAATCCAAAGACATGCGCTATAGGTGAATTGAATAAACTAAATTGGCTGTAGTGCATGTGCGTGAATGAGTGTGTATGGATGTTTCCCAGTACTGGGTTGCAACTGGAAGGGCATCCGCTGTGTAAAACATATGCTGGATAAGTTTCGCTGTGGCCACACCCAATTAATGACAACAATGTAAAAAAATGCAATATACAAAATATGTAAATAATACAAAATATTAAATGTAATTAACAATATATTATAGTAGTGATTATTGCCAGTATTAAATTACAATTAATTTGTATTTAAATAAAATTTACTTCATAGTAAATGGTCTATAAAATAAATTCATTATCATTTGTTAAAAATATAAAATTACAATAATGTAAAAATGCATTATATAAAATATGTAAATAATACAAATTATTCAATGTAATTAACATATTACATGTTATAGTATTAATTATTACCAGTACTAAATTACAAATATTTTGTATTTAAATGATATTCAGGTCACAGTAAATGGTCTATAAAATAAATTCATTATCACTTGTTAAAAATGATAAGTTACAATAATGTAAAAAAAAATCATGTACCTTGAATCATTTTTCGTTTCATTCGTTTTAATCAAAGGACGCACAGTATTTACGGATTCTATAATTCTGTAATTTCATCTATGATTACACTTTTAAACCTGGAGCACATATTTAAAACCAAATAATATGAGAAATAATGGCATAGAAATACAATACAAATGAAATATAATCAATAATTACATTAAAGCTGACGGTCGGCGGTTGCAGTGTTGGGCTATCGGTAAACGCCTGAGAATGTTTATCAGCAATCAGAACCGGACGATCATCATAAATTTGCATGACTTAATTTGTTATATTTATATAATTTTCTATATTTGATTTACTTAATTTTGTTACAAATAATATGTTGTAAATATCTGAAAAATTATATATATTTTACATTAAATTCTTTTCCATGCATTGTTCTGACTTGATAAGCGCGCACATTCCCTTTGCACTGTATCTGTCTATGAATATCATTACAAAACACTTCAGAAACACTCAAGCCATTTATCATCATCATCATCACACTGTGTGTTTGACATTTCAAAGTGTTGTGGTCTTTCTGAACAGCTTCTTTTGTGTGTGTTTTTCAGGGCTAAAGCAAAGACATCTGGGCTATGAGGAGGTAAGAACATTCGACATAACATTTCACGACATATTGTGAGCACAAATAAATATCCCTCCACCCACAGAGGACAGCTGGAGGTGAAGGAGAGAAATACAGGAAAAGAAGTGCAGGACTGCCCTCTACTGGGGGAAGAATAAGAGCCTACAACCGTTGTATTTATAGTGTATAAATACAGTTGAAGTCAGATTTATTAGTCCTCCTGAATTATTAGCCCCCTGTATATTTTTCTCCCCAATTTCGGTTTAAAGGAAAGACAATTGTTTTTCAAAACCTTTCTAAACATAATAGTTTTAATAACTGATTTCTTTTATCTTTGCTATGATGACAGTACATAATATTTTACTAGATATTTTTCAAGATACTAGTATTCAGCTTAAAGTGACATTTAAAGGCTTAACTAATTAGTTTAACTAGGTGTGTTAGGGTAATTAGGCAAATCATTGTATAACAGTGGTTTGTTCTGTAGACAAAACAAATATTGCTTAAGGAGGCTAATAATATTGACCTTAAAATGGTTTTTTAAAAAATTAAAAACTGCTTTTATCCTAGCCAAAATAAAACAAATAAGACTTTCTCCAGAAGAAAAAATATGATAGAATATTCCTTGCTCTGTTAAACATCATTTGGGAAATATTGGAAAAAGAAAAAAACATTCACTGGATGGCTAATAATTTTGACTTTAACTGTAAACACAGTATGTATATTTTATTAATGCACAGAATATCCAGGTAACCTACTATATTTGTCCCGATAGACCAACTAATCCACAAAAACTATTTATGTTTTGCTAAATATAACAACAGCGCAACATGTTACTGTTTTAGATTTTGCACAACAATGTTGTTAAGAAAGGATCACGTGTAACTGAAGACTAATAATTTTAGTGTTTGCCATTACAGGAACAAAGTAAAACTACTCCAAAAAAATATTAAAAATGTACAGCTTTAATATATATTTTTTGACCAATTAAATGCATCCTCAGTGAGAAAACACGAATTTCTGAATGTATTATCTATTTATATATGTAAAAACATATATATTGCATCCCATATATAACCCATCAGAGTCAGCAGTAAATTCCTAAACAACTGGCTCTCTCTGTGCGAGAGATCTGCAGAGTGGATGGCAACATCAACAGCCTGAGGTATCAAGACATTTGTGCTGCCCATTACATTACAAACCACAGGAGAGGGCAAATTCTTCAGCAGGATAGCGCTCCTTCTCATACTTTAGCTTCCACATCAAAGTTCCTGAAAGCAAAGAAGGTCAAGGTGCTCCAGGATTGGCCAGCCCAGTCACCAGACATGAACATTATTGAGCATGTCTGGGGTAAGATGAAGGAGGAGGCATTGAAGATGAATCCAAAGAATCTTGATGAACTCTGGGAGTCCTGCAAGAACGCTTTCTTTGCCATTCCAGATTACTTTATTAATAAGTTATTCGAGTCATTGCAGAGATGTATGGATGCAGTCCTCCAAGCTTATGGGAGTCATACACAGTATTAATTCTTTCCCCACTGCACCATGACTTTATATTCTATACTGTACATTATTTCTGTTAAGTGACAAGACTTTTGTCTAAGCAAAGTCAGACCTTACTGTCCTAATTAAATAATAAAAAATTAAGGCATAATTAAATTTTATTTAGGTAAAATAAGCATAATCTAGAGGCCTTTGACTTTCAAATAAGCCACTTCTGATACCAAATGATCAACTAGAAGTCAAGTTATTATTTGCTGTTCCTAAAACTTGGATAGGCGACAAGACTTTTGTCAGGTAGTGTATTGTATTTTCAGCCACAGTTTGACCAAAAAATCCTTTCTTTAAGAGAAAGCTAAACCATAGTGTGTTTACAGAATATCCTGTGCTCCTGTTCACCTCAATCTGATGAGAAATGTCTTTATAAAGTCTGAATGCTGCCATATAGCTGCTACTGCATGGTATAGGTTCACTTTTACACTTTCCTTCTTATATTTAGCTTTATAATCTCTCTCACAGTCACCATTTTTCACTGTCCATCCCATCGTGCTTTTCCCTCCGGCGGTTGAATAGACGCATTTGTTCCCCTCAACAGATATAACATGGCTGTTTGTGTTTGCCTCTCATGCATGGGAGATGGAGTCATAAGACCAGGCCTGCAGACACACACACATACACGAACACTTTCCCATGCAAGTCATGAGTTATAGAGCTTAATCAGAGATAGAGAGAGTGAGAGAAGATTTGGAGATGGAGGATTTCCTTTGGAGAACTCGGATCTGGGCGTCTGTGTGCTTGAGGAGATGTTGCTGGTGTTGTGGAGATAAAACGAATGAAGTCGGAAGGGAAGAAAAGGAGGAAATGTTTGAGATGAGAGTAGAAGAGATGAAAGATGCAGCGAAAATGGAAGAAAAACCATCAAAAAATTGGAGTGTTTCCTCCCTCCCTGATGCTGAGGTCAGATGTGTGTGTGTGCGTGCATGTCGTCAACCATGTGACATTGCCTTGTCTTTTTGATTTCAATAAGACTTGCATTAATAAGACTATAAAAAGGTTTAATAAAAATGTCACCAGTCTAATCTAGTTGTTTCAAATACTGTATGATAACGCATTCTCTGATTTATTGTGATTTTAACTGGTTTATCTATTTAAGTGCTTCTGTTCAACTTTATTAACCCTTTCACTGCCTGCTCGACCAAATGGTTGACCATATTTTGACTGACTATATTTTATTAAGAGGAGTACCTAACTTGGGCGTCACGGTGGCGCAGTGGGTAGCACGATTGCCTCACAGCAGGAGCCTCGGCTGGGTCAGTTGGCATTTTTGTGTGGAGTTTGCATGTTCTCCCCGTGTTCGCGTGGGTTTCCTCCGGGTGCTCCGATTTCCCCCACAAGTCCAAAGACATGTGGTACAGGTGAATTGGGTAAGCTAAATTGTCCGTAGTGTATGTGTGTGAATGAATGTGTATGGATGTTTCCCAGTGATGGGTTGCAGCTGGAAGGGCATCCGCTGCGTAAAACATATGCTGGATAAGTTGGCGGTTTATTCTGCTGTGGCGACCGCAGATTAATAAAGGGACTAAGCCGAAAAGAAAATGAATGAATGAATGAGTACCTAACTTAACAAAACCTGATTGAGCCATCTCTACCATCTGGTTGAAGTATGTTATGCCAAAAAAATCCACTAGTTGTCACTAACTCAATCAACAGCACTCGTACAACATTGCTTCTTCCATTGTCAAAAACAAAGAAATCACTCCTGACATGTGAATGGTTTTTGGTGAAAATTTGCAAGTTAAGCATATTTTTTTCACATATTACCCTCTAGGAGCCCTAACTTTACAAAGTTATGTAACTTGGTGCCATGAAAAGTATTTAGCATGTTTGTAATAATTTTTTTAAAACATGCTCAACCAAATGGTTGATTTGTTACTTTATGGTAAAGGTATGCTGTAAAAAATCCTGGTTGCCTTACATTTTTAAGCTGAATCAAATTAACTAAGTCCATTGAACTTATATTATGTTAAACTGACTTAAAACAGCTTGCGTAACTTATAAAATTAAGTTAGAACATGATTAACTTAGTTTAATAAGTTACAATGACCTAAAAACATTTGTTGTCAAGACTAATTGATCATATAATTTTTTACAGTGTAGAAAAGCAAAGCTAATGTTTTCATATAATGCATTTCTGCAGTCAGAGTGGACTGTTTGCTGGGAAATATTCACTTTTGATCATTCACAGAATAAATATGACACAACTTGTTATTTATTCATGAATATACTGAGATAATTTCTTAAGTATATATTTGTTTCGACACTTTTGGGATATTTTTTGAGTAAATGTAATGAATTCGTAGAACTAATGTGTGGAAATCATAATTTTCAAAGATGATAACCTGTTAAATGGCAAATGCTGGTGTACTAGCATTGGTATTTGTTTTTTAGGGATTTTTTGCCAAGAAAATATTGAGTGTCAAAGTAACAGGCACGTCATGATTTTGCCAAGTACGATGCGATCCTGGATTAACATCTATGTTGATCCTGGAACATCATTCGTGTTCGAAAATGTAATCCATACCTAATCCCTACCCCTAAACCCAACCATAACTGTAAATTATTCTCAAAATCAGAGGGGAATAATAGTTGGATAACACTCATGTAGAAGAGCATAAACCTAAAAAAATGAAAGATTAGTGAATTTTGTCCACAGAACATACTCCTCAGTAAAATTTAGTCTGGCCTTTTGACTCTTTATTCTGATGAGAGATTTGGTCACTGCAGGCCTTTAAGTCCAAATTCTCTTAAAGGAACACTCCATTTTTGTTTTGTAAATAGGCTAATTTAATCAAGTAATAATCATAATAACCATGGCTGCAGCAGGTGCTATGATATTACACAGTGCTGTTACTTAGCTGGGGACTATTTTCAGGCACTGCATCATTGTACATTATGCATTGTAAAAAATGCTGCTTTCCACACAATCCCTTCATGTCATCCCAACGCAAATTGATTAAGTTAACTTAATGGTTTTTACAATTTTAAGCTGATTGAACATAAAAGAATTAAGCTTTATTAATGTAAATACAGAAGAGTCAAGCTTTAAATAGAAAAAATTAAAACAATTATCCAAAAAAATAGTTTTTTTTTTTTTAGTAAGATGCTAATGGTCTAATCTGATTCAATGATTTATACTAAGCTAAGCTAAAAGTGCTCCAGCCAAACTCATAGATCGGCTGAAATGGATTCAAAAATAGTAAAACCCAATTAGTTAACACTAAAGGACATAAAAAGTGGATCCTTTTAAAATGTTGAGACATTATATGAAAGATCCTTACCATGTTCAGAGCTAAACTGGCAACCGAATCCAGCTGCAGTGTTGCAATCTGACTGACTTCTGAAATTCTCTTCATTATCCTGTCCTCTTTCCTTTTGTAGACGTCCAGGTTTATTGGTGGACTTGAATGATTGAGTGACATTGTGGATCCAATATTCTAGCAATCACAGATGTGGAAAGATCAGATTCTCTTGCTATGGCTGAAAGATTCATCCGTTTGGCCTTTATCTGGA
>CAIGQV010000919.1:7763246-7776030 GCA_903798115.1 Danio jaintianensis
GTGTGCGTGTGTGTGTGTGTGTGTGCATGCGTGTGTGTGTGTGTGTGCGTGTGCGTGCGTGTGTGTGTGTGTGTGTGTGTGTGTGTGTGTGTGTGTGTGTGTGTGTGTGTGTGTGTGTGTGTGTGTGTGTGTGTGTGTGTGTGTACACTGGCTCAGGCTCTCGCAGTTACCTTATAAGACGGAGGATCTGGCCCAGCAGATGCTGATGATGAATCCAAAGGACAGGATTTCAGCCCAGGATGCATTGCTGCACCCATATTTCAACACTCTTCCACCTCCGTTAATGCATCTAAGGGACAGTAAGTGCCGGAGAATTTCACTATACGAGCGGAATGCACGCCATTCCAGCTTCAAAGGTTAATCCGGTCCCATTACAGACCAGATCAAAGCCAAATCCCTCTTAGTTACTGTCAAAGCTGGCAACCTTTTTCAACACCGACTCGAGATGAAAAGAGATTATGCAATCTTAGAAACGTCGGTTTCCTGCTGTCTCTTTGTATATGCTGTCATTTCTCTGACCCGCTCTCTTTCTCCATCAGCTGTGTCCATCTTTAAGGTCCCAGGCGTGAGGTTGGAGTCGGAAGCGAGGGATATCTTCAGCCCCAGCAGACGAACGAAGACGCCTCTCGCTCCACTGGCCAAATGCTGGTGAAAGACTCTCTTCTGTAAATAGTTGGTGTGCTTGTGACAACCAAAAAATGAGTAAACGTGACATTAGCTATGTTTCCATCCACCTATTTTAAAGGTCATAAAACCCTGGACTCAATTTTCTGGCATTTTAACAGATTTGTCTGTGTTGATGCTAACATCAACGTTAGCATCTGTTAGCTTCAATTGTAGATAATAGTTGGTTACTTCTAAACTTTTCTCATCTTCTGGGTGTTAAATCTATATGGCAGCATCACTTGTAGGCTTCGAGTACTATGATGATGCATCGATATCTAATTATTATTCATGAGACTGAGTTTTCTTATCCTACACTCAAAAAAATTATTTTTGCTGCTTGATCAAACTACTTTAAACTGAGCTAAATTAACCCAATTCTTGCATTTTTAGGACAATTTATTTAATTGTATGAAATTTAATTCAATCAACTTAATTGATAATTTAACTTAATTATTTTATGTTCAATCCACTTAAATTTGTAAAAACAATTAAGTTAATTTAATCGATTTGTGTTGAGACAACATGAAGGAATAGTGTGGAACCCAGCATTGTTTACAGTGTATGATTTAATAGTCAAACTGTGAGACCGTTAGGCTTTCATGAAGGGTTGCGGTGCTGATAGTGTCTGAAGTGAAATTTATAAAAATGTGACAACAGCAACATTTGGAGCGCTGATGAGTGGACTCTTGAACAATGCTGATTGGCCACTGTGTTCACTTGCTCCACAGATATGACTGTGATTGGCTGTAATGATCACCGTTTTACAGGAGCGCTTACACGGATGCTGAAGAGTTTGAAATCCGCATTTATATTGGCTGATCAGCGGATAGACAGTATTCGAATGCTGACAGACAGGACTTTCAAATGCTACAGTGTCCGAGAACTTTTCTGTCCCTTCAAATGGACTTTGTGTGTCTAAAGCAACAGGGCAGGGCTGAGCCTGGTCAGTACCTGGATGGGAGACCACATGGGAAAACTAGGTTGCTGTTGGAAGTGGTGTTAGTGAGGCCAGCAGGGGGTGCTCAACCTGTGGTCTGTGTGAGTCCTAATGCCCCAGTAAATGTGAAGAGGACACCATACTGTCAGTGGGCGCCGTCTATTCGGATGAGACGTTAAACCAAGGTCCTGACTCTCTGTGGTCATTAAAAATCAGAAAGATCTGGAAATGGGTTTCAGGAGAGTTATTACAACCTAACAAAGATCTCCTTCTCACTATTTCTGTTTGTTCTTCTGTTGTTTCTTTAGCTCTGTTAAAACTGACAGTTGGAGGGGCGTGGTTAAGTATGTTAGCCACGCCCAGTACCTCAGACAGATGTAATCTGAGAATTTACCTAAAGATTTCAATTTTAGATTACAAGAGCAAACAATTTTTTGTTGCACAGA
Organism: Danio jaintianensis; assembly: GCA_903798115.1. Taxonomy (NCBI): domain Eukaryota; kingdom Metazoa; phylum Chordata; class Actinopteri; order Cypriniformes; family Danionidae; genus Danio; species Danio jaintianensis. The sequence goes on from CAIGQV010000919.1 coordinate 7,765,296, forward strand.
TGAATTGTTCACCACAAAACTAGCTAACAAAATCAATATGGTTAGTTTTGATTTCATGTGTACTTTAAAGCGTATTTAATAATATCACTCAAACAAATCCTGAATGGGAACGCCAAGATTTTATCCAATAAGAAACACACAGAATAAATGTCAGAATGGGCATCAAAAAGTCATGTGATTTGGTTGTAAGATTTTGTTTTATCAATTGATGGGTGCTGGGTGTTAATGGACAAACCAGCAGATAGACAACATTGCACAGTGCTGAAATGTTTTAGTCATTCTAGAATTGTCTAAAAAGCGTCTGCGCTCCAAAAGCCACCACACGTTCATAGCACTTTGTCTTAATTTTCGGAGGCAAAGTAATTTAGTATATAAGAGAAAAGGCCCACAGTGACTTCTCCTACTGCAGCAAATTCCTTTTTTATTTTTGATATTTGGTAATTTTGTTCTTATTGGATGGATGTTCGCAAATGTTTTATTAAATCTTCCAGTTTTGCTAAGTCTAATTCGCATCTTTGGATGGAAACATAGCTATAATGTTGCATGACAGTGCGTTTGCATGTCGTTTATTCAGAATCAGCTTTATCGAACATATTTCTAATAGAACATCAGATACAGGTTCATAGGATTTATGTTTTTACATTTAGGACTAAAGAGAGTTTTACGGTAGATCATGACGATCCAAATCAAAGCCGATTTATCATTATGAAACGTCATCCTATTTTTCAAATACTGTATTTTGAGATGGTAATAATCAGCAAGAGAGGGTCAGATATGTCTGCTTTCCAGCACACTTGAATAAATTTAAGTTAAATGCACTTGTTATTAATTTTATATGACATCAGATTTTTGTATATATTGCACAGAAGAGATTGAGAGTGTGAGAGAGGTGTTATGTGATACGAAAATATGTGGGGTGGGGGAAATATGCCTACTAATATATCAAAGCTCTATTGTGAAAAACAAATTACTTGTATGGATTCATAAGAAAACACCTGAAGAGAGTCTCACCTGAAATAACCTGTTTTTGTACAACACATACTCATATTTCTCATATACGCTGATGGCCACTTCATCAAAACATGTTCAGAGGTGTTTTTAGACAGAAATGTGTTTGTAAGATCCTAACGAATCATTACAGTAACTTTACAAATTGACATAATGTGTAATTACTGTGTATAATGCAGAGATTCAGACTTGCTGCTTGTCAGTCAATGTTGTAAGTGAGGGTGTACAGCAATACTACACGTTTCCAATAATAGAAACTCAATGTCACTCAGCGCTGATGTCATAAATGGATGTGTGAGTATATCCACACATTTCAACATAATATGCAATACTGTTAAATCTGTGTATGTATTCATGAAGTCGTATACAATAGAGCTGTGTCTTCACCTGTGAATAAATATTGTAAGAATGGCACTGGTAAATGCTTGTTTGTGGTTTGGGATTAATTGGGTTAGTCTTTTCCTTTAAGCATGTTAGATAGTGCTGGTTAGTAATTAATTACATGTAATTTGGATTACGTAATCAGATTCTCAACAGATCTTGTTTGCTTTTTTTATATGAATATGATCTGTTTAAAAGAGGTTAGATAAAAAAAGTAATCTGAATGTAATCCAAAAGTAGTTAGAATACATTAGCAAAAATGAGTAACCTATGTTGCAACATAGGCTCATTCTGAAAACGTAGCCCTATATACATTTCTGGAGATCAAGAATTATGTAGCAAAAAGTACGTATAGCTGCATTTCGTCTTTAAAACGAACGCTACGGGGTAGTATGATGCCATTCCTTTTCACTCTTACCAGCTGACCGCTTACCTCTGTATGGACGGCTTTCCCTCTGTTATCAGTTTGTCCAGTAGCTCGCCATGTACGTCGGTGGACTTGAGACGCAAAGAGGAGTTGACCACAACGACGGGGTTCAAGTCCACTGAAGAACGGTTCCAGAAAGCAGGTAAGACAAAAACAGAAGCCAAAAAATTCAATAAACAAGTAAATAACAGGGTGAGAATGTGGTAAAATCTGAAAACGTGGTGAAAATCAGGCGAGGGCTTTTCTTTTTCTGGATTGCTTTTTAAAACTGTCGGTTGGGTTTAGGGAAGTGGGAGGGCGGGTCAATCGATGCATTTGAAAACACTATTGGTTTCAGTCAGTCAGTCGATCGGCCATTCAGTCAGTCTACAGCGGCCTCTGGCACTCGCGAGAGAAATTTGAGATCTGAAAAAGCATACACAGCGGCCTCTGGTGGATTTGCGAAAACAAAAACTGCAAAAAAACCCTGCATTTTTATTATAATTATATCGTATAATTGTTACATTATAATTTTTAACTAATTTTGAAAACTAAAAGTTAATAAATTAAAATGTCAATAAAAATGTAGAGTAGAGCGGGGACGAAAGTAACGTGGGATGAAAGTATCAAAGCGATTTTCTGGAAGCCCCTGACAACATTTGATTTCCAGGCTATAACAGCACATTCAGCATGCAACCCTTGATGGAGCTGCCAAATATCATGTGATTTCGAGACCGTGTCCCGCAGTTAGCTCCAAATTTCTGTTTTTAAGTGCAAAAAGTAAATTATTGTAGTGGTCCTTTTTTCCTTATTACAAGTTGTGTTTCTCTTTTCATGCATCCCAGTAATGATCAATACAGGTTATTTAGTGCAATAACACATCCTTGAGTTGTCTGAGTTTTTCAGTTTAAAAGTAAATCAGGTTTAAATGGCAAGAGTTCCTATGGGGACAAAAGTAGCACTGTTATTTGTCCCACTGCTAATAGCCATACCTTATTTTTCACTTCCACATTAGCTTTCAGTGTTTTGACTCATATGTTTTATAAGATTAATGCATATTGCCAATAATAATGAAAAAATATTCAAAAATTCTCAAACATTTTACCATTTTGCATTGTTGAATTGCTTTTGAAGCATTTGATGGAAGTTAAATTTAAAATAAAAATGCAGTTTAATTTTTTTGCAAAAATAAAGGACAAAATATGTTTGCAGTGAACATTAACAAGGTCATTGTCAGATATATTTAGAATAAACAAGATTAAGCCAGTAAATCTAGCAAATATTGTGTTACTTTTGACCCAGCCGTGTGTTACTTTCGTCCCTTGCTGATGGGGTGAAAAGTAACAATGTGCAACTTTTGTTTAAAGTGAAGTTACATTGGAGTTGTTCTACATTGATACAAAATAACACCTGATTTTGATAGACCTCTCTTATGAGTTAGTAACCACAGCAAAAATATATTTCTGCTAAAAACATTATCTTTTAAAATTTCGTTTTTTATGAAAAATGGTAATTTCGTCCCCCCCGCTCTCCCCTATAGATTTGATTTGATTTTTAAGTAAATGAATATAAAAAAATAAAATAAAAAGATTTATAGAATTTGTTTTTGTTTCATTCTGATATCCACTGGCTCTAAAAACTGTGAAAATATAAAATTAAATAAAAATGTACTGAGCTTAATATTATTGTTTCATTCTGATTTTGACTGGTTCAACTGGTTGTAAACCATGAGGATATACAGTACTATTGTTCTATTCTATTAAAATATCCAAGAAAAACCTTTCATAATTGTCTGTCTTCTGTTGAAAACAAATGAATGTTGTGAAAAAACAGCCAGGAGGAAAATACTGAAAGTCATGGCTGCTTTTTTTACAACATTCTTCATAGGGTATATCTTTTTTCAGTTCAAAAGAACAATGAAACGACAACAGATTTTGGGTTAAATGATGACAGAATTTTCATTTTTGAGTAAAGTAACCAACTGTTAGCCATAATTATATTACAAATGATGACATTTTATACAATTATTACAATCTTGCATATTATATTTTCACTGTGTTCATTGATCTGTTACTGGTTTGACCTTTTGGCTCAAGAACTTTACAAATTTTTTACCTCTCAGTCAACCTGAAGTCTCAACCAAAGTTTTATCCACTTAGCAACTTGTTTTGTCCTGTTTAGACAACATAATACTACCTTAATAACCTTTACAATGGCAGACCGCAGTTTGTTTTGTTGTATGACTGAATCTTACATCTATGACGCAACAAATGATGTATGTTCGAGTTCTTCAGCGAAACCGTCGGTTAACACACTCCAGATGGACGGACTACAGAGAAAAACACAGATAATACTGTGGTTAAAAAAAAAGTAGGGGCAGATAAGAAGTTGTGTTTTCGTCGGACTGGATCGGGTGAGTTGTGTAACTTCTGCAGCTGTTATTAAGATGGTAACGGGGCGAAAAACTTCCTGTGTTTGTTATGAAGCTAATGAATGGGCAACACAATGTCCCAACACGCTCTCAAAAGATAGTATTTCATTTAATCTAAAGGGCACACAACCACACACACAGGAATATCAAATCTTTCTTTATTTTATCCTTCCTCCAGTCCTCTTACATCTCGTATTTTCCATCTGGCTTAAAAAAAACCCAACTCCAAAGCCGCGTTCGTGTTCCTCTTTCAGCCGTGAGAGGGCGCTCTCTTTCATACTAACTATGCCCATACAAACTCTCCATTTTAAAGGAGAATGGGGCTAGTTGTCTGAGTAAACATACGGTTTGAATTTATAAAACATGTATTTTCTGTAACGTTGGTTTTGTGTGCTGATTGCAAACAGCATTATATTACAATATATTATTTCTGTATAACATAGAAATAATAATAATGGCAATAATTATATCGAATCAACAGGACAGTTCACCCCAAAACAAATTCAATTCTTTCATCATTCAGTTCTCAGCCTTCATTTGACACAAACCTGTCTGTGTCTTTCTTCTGTTGAACACAAAATAAGTTACATCGAAAAATGTTGGTAACCATTGACTTCCATAGTTTTTTCTACTATGGAAGTTAATGGTGAAATATCTTCTTTTGTCTGCCACAGATAAAGGAAACTCATAAATGTATGAAACCACTTGAAGGTTAGTAGTGAGTAAATAAACATTTTGGGGTGAACTATCCTCTATGCATTTATCTTATCTTTTATAACGTTCAAGTAAACTTATTTGGTGTTGAATTCAAGGTTGTCAAGTCATGACATGATTTGTAAATGTGATATGTCATAAATGGGGTCATCAAAATCATTAAACAGGAAGGAGCTAGCACTTGTGAAGTTCACCCAACAGTCAGTGGCTGCATTCAAAATCGCATACTCTCTAGAGTAGGTACTTGAATAAATACTAACTTTGCAACAACTAAAATGTATATTTTAAACTATATAAAAGTTTGTATCATCACCTATGCTTAAGTAATTAGTTTTAAAGTTGGCATAAAATCAAAATTTACTCTTCCTATTTTATACGTATTAAGTAGTGCTTGTTATAAAACGTGCACTTAATTATTTTGTAAAAATATAACCTTTAATCAAACACCATAATCTTCCCTCCACCTCGAAATGACTTTTTTTCACTTCTGGTCACATGAAATGTATTTAGGGCGGGGCAATCTGTCCTTTAGGGCGGGGCTGTCAGTGCAGGTCTCGTTTCTGCCCTGCTTTTGTCCATTCTTCAATCTTCCTCCATTTTGTTAGCTACACCAATGATCTCTTAAATGATCCAATTGAGTCCCAAAGGATGAAATTATGCACCCACCTACATTTTGTTCTGATTTCAGGACATTTTCAATTGGATGTACTTCATGATATGGAAAAAAGGACAATCTTAACTTTCTTTTCATGCCGACTTTAATATAACGATATTCACAACCTTTGACCATAGTACTATGTAGCTGACCATGATTATTCCTCACCATGCAAGGACATCTTATTTCTGTTATGAATGTTTATGCCATTACAGTTTGCTACTTGCTATATGAAGAATGTAGATGTTTAATAATGATTTTGAAGAACAAAAAGGCAAAAAATGCACAAAACGAAACATATACGAGTTCTTTCTTCTGTTAAGCACAGCATATTGGTAACATTTTGTTATTGTTAACCGAAAAATGTACAATAACCATTGACCTTTATAGCAATTTTCCTACTATGGAAGTCATTGGCTACTGTCAACTGTCTGGTTACCGACATTCTTCAAAATATCTACTTTTTGTGTTCAACAGAAGAAATTCGTGGTAAAGGTAAATAAAGTTACTATGAGACATATAAAAACAGCAAGCCTCCAGCTTCTCAACAGACATTTCAGCATCCTGCACCTTCTCCCTAAAGCTGATTTCAGCAAGTCTGTGAAATGTGTGTGTGTTGGTGTGTGGGTGGAGAGAGTTTTGACGGAGTGTCTCAAGGCCATGAAATGAAAAGCCTAAAGCTCAGATGGTCTTTCTCAGTATGTATTTTCCAAAGCTTAGCTCACTCTGATGTGGTCTTGTTAACATTACTGCAGAGCCAGCAAGGTTTTATATGGGTTTATGATATTAATTAATGTCAAAGCACAAGGTCATGTAAGACCGCCGTTAGGTAAAGCTAAAATTAAGTGCTTATTTATGTCAGTAAAGCTCTAAGAGATATCAAATAATACAGGGCTGTATAAACACACACACTAGCCAGAAAACGTCACACAAACCGCTACTCATAAAGTGTGCACAATACATTGCTGGAGATCCATTACTCACAGATGAATTAAAGGGGACCTATTATGCAAAAATCACTTTTGTAAGGGGTTTAAACACAGTTGTGTGGCAATAGTGTGTGAATATAGCCAGCCTCCAATGGTAAAAATGTATTAATTCAAATTTCTATAATCACACTTCATTAAAAACAGTCTGCAGGTCAGGCTTGGGGACATGTTCTCAGACAATAAATTAATGTCGTTTACGGAATTAGCTCAGAAGTAACATGATTTGTTCAAACATGATTTTTTCCGTTTTCTTCAATTGAGACATTATATTACTAACAGCACAACACTTGTTAAAAATTGTGAGATATCTTCTATTGAGAGGTTTTTATTTTTATCATCAGGAAAGATGTCTCTGGGTCGATTTTATGTTCAATCCATTCTCCTGTTATACAGAGAATTAAAACCAAATGGGAGGAAGAGTTAGATACTGACATTGATGAGGAAACATGGAATGATATTTGGTCTAATGCTAAGAAAATATCTGTTTGTACACGTACAAGAGAGATAGAATATAAAATAATATATAGACTCCATATCTCTCCTAACCGCAGACATCGTTCTAACCCGTCTAATTCGCCTATGTGTATAAAATGCAAAACTGATGTAGGTACTTTAACGCATTGTATGTGGTCATGTTACAGACTGCAAAGGTATTGGTCTTTGGTGCTGGGGGAAATGGAAAAGATCTTTAACATGCCATTGGATTTTGACCCAGTTTCATTGTTTTTGGGTATACCTAATGGATGCATTTTTTCATCAGCTAATAATAAATTGTATAATATATTAACCTCTGCCACCAGAAAGAATATTTTACTTAATTGGATTAGTGATAAATCTCCATCACTTAAAGGTTGGCACAAGATAATTTTTGAGTTAATTCCCCTGGAACATCTTACCCATGTTTTACACAAAAAACAGAATTATTTTTCAAAGTTTGGACTCCATATTTGGATTATTTGGAAACTAGTCTTTGCCCTATCATACTAAAAGGAACATTGTAACTGTATTGTTATCTGAAAAATAATCTTTTAGAAAAAAAGAATTTTTTAGCCCTTTTTCTGATCTGTTTTATTTGGGGTAGTCCTGTTTTATATATAATCTGAGCGTTTTTTAAATTTGTTTCTTCTCTTTTTTTCTTTTTCCTTTTTTTTTCTCTCTTGTTTTGTGTTGATATTCTTCTTTGCGTGTCGTTTGAAGATGTATTGTTATGTCTGTATTATTGTGAAAATTCAATAAACATAATTATTAAAAAAAAACAGTCTGCAGAAACACTTTAATTGGCATTTTACCTTTGTACATGTCATCAGAGGGGAAAATCCCACCCATTAGTGATGATCTCTCCCTTATTAGCATAGACAGCCCTGAGTGAGAAGCAGCTGTCTGCCATTAGATTTTCACACCGTACCTGCTAAAGATAATGTCAGTGACTAAGAAGCATTATAAATGTGGATTTTATTAAGATGCACAAATGAACACCGTTGTCTGCATAGACTTCCTTCTTCTGAGACAACTCTTTGGACATTTTCAGTTTCTTACAGAGATAACGTTAGTCCAGTTTTGAATCTGTCGTTATGCTGATGCATGGGCGATTGTAGCTAAGTGTGTTAGCCCTGCCCATTACCTCAAAATCACGTAATCTGAGAATTTAGCAAGCGGCAACATCCCGCTCTCCATCTTGAAGCTAATACGGAAGTAACTGAAACTGCAATTCATCAACTGGCCTTTGGGGGCTGGCTCCAGGAACTCCAGATGTTCACTGACTGCTATGCTAAATTGGCCATTTATACAGCTGATAAAAACATGTTTACAGCCTGGTACAAAAGATGGTTTTGGTGCATATAGCTAATATTACCCTTCATGACAACTGTGAGGGGGGTGAATTTTTTTATAACTCATCCGTCTAATTTTTTATTAAGTTATATTAAGTCTGCATAATTAAGGACGTGGCCACTTGAGTGACAGCTAGGTCTCGCCGGTAGCCGTCACGTCACCTCAGCTGATTCCGGCTGATTAGCCGCTGAACTCTGCATATACATCATATTTTTGTTTTGTTTTATGTGACTTTACACAGTCGATTGCCTTTTGGGATTATTTCTTACAATTATCAGATAATATGGCATGCTGAGTGCATTAAACTGTGCTCACAAACCATTCAAGTGACCTTTTCCCAGGTGAGTGAAATTCTTATTCTTGAAAATTCTAGAACAGTCATCTGAAACGTTGTCATACAGTGTTATGCCTGGATTTCATAAATAGCCTTGCAGTATTTGGAAGTAATTCGCGTTTTCCTCCTGTGGAAAAACACCATATGAACAATGCTTAGTGGCTCGATGTATTACAACAGTGTTTTTAAAAGACTAAAGAAAATGTATTAATATAGTATACAACCAAGCACATGTGGTCAAAACACAAACGAGTCGCAGGTAATGAAGTATTAAGCGTTTCTCCCAAAAAAAACATCTAAGCAAAATGCTAGCAGGCATCCGTAGCTCCGCTCACGCTCCACCTCTTTGCCCATGTGTGGTTACCCGCAGTCGGCGTGATGACACTCTAACAAAATGGCGACGGTTGGCCACGCCCACTTGTAGCTTAATTTGCGCTCGTCAGAAACTTATGGGTGACGTCACGGATACTACGTCCATATTTTTTACAGTCTATGGAATTTAGCTGAAAAAAAAAACAGAAGTGCATTTTCAGATTTTAATTTTAGATTACAAGAGCAAACTATTTTTTTTTCTTAATGACATGCACAGATGAATTGTTCACCACAAAACTGGCAATGTGAGCTAACAAAATCATATGGTTAATTTTGATTTCATTTGTACTTTAAAGCAATCCTCGACAGCGCACATGCTCATTTTTGTTTGCCTGTGAAAGTGCAATCTGAGGAGAGTCAGCTCCGGTTTATTCCTACAGAAACACAGGTCAGGATCCCTGGAGGACTGAGCACAAAGAACAGAAAAGAATCTGCCGCCTGTCTCCAGTGTTCAGGCTCCTCATCCGATATCCTGATGATGATTGGAGAACACTGGAGGACATTCCATTTAAACCATTCATCTGTCATCAGCCACTCCACCCACTGAAGGATACTTTTAGCCTGAATAACTACAGTATCTCCAGTTGAACACCCTGAGCTCTTTAAAACACTCTCCACACTTCACAACCATTTGTTAAAGTGAAAATTAAACTTGAGGCATGCAAGAGGTAGATGTGTATAGTCAGGGAAATCTTAAGATCAGATTTTTTTTATTCATTATTACGATAAATCAAACTGGCTAGCAACAACTTAGAGCACCTTAAACCCAAAGCGTAAATTTTTACGAGCAATTTACATACATGCTATAAATCTTCATTTGATAGCATATGCAAGCACAGGATTCATTCTTGTCCATTGTCTGTGCATTTTCTCTTAGAAAGATATAAGCAACAATAATTTCTTTGTATTCGTTTAATCCTTTCACACGTAACTTTTAAATACTGCCGTTGACTCTTTTGTGTCAAGTTTGTGTGAGTTTTTTAATGTGACCGTTATTTAGAGTATGTTGCTTTAAAGTTTCCATGGCGACGCGTCAAATTTGCTGTGTCACCTCACAGCAAGACTGGTCCTGGCTCGCCTCACTGGTTCGAGTCCCGGCTGGGCCAGTTGGCATTTCTGTCTGTTCTGTTTCCTCCGGGTGCTCCGGTTTCCCCCACAGTCCAAACACATGAGCTATAGGTGAATTGGAGAAACTAAATTGGCTGTAGTGTATGAGTGTGTGTGAATGTGAGAGTGTATGTGTGTTTCCCACTACTGGGTTGCGGTTGGAAGGGCATCCGCTGTGTAAAACATAGAATAGTTGGCGGTTCATTCTGCTGTGGCGACCCCTGATAAATAAAGGGACTAAGCCGAAGGTAAACGAATGAATGAATGATGTTTTTCAAGTACTTCTGTGTATTTGAATGTCTGAAACTTGTTTGAAAACATATATTGTCAGTTATGACAAGTACCTTGCACAAGCCACCTCAGGAAAGCAGATTTGAATTTAACAGTTGGGCAGTTTCAGACATCTATTACATACTTAAGCCTGTTGACGTGTCCAACATTCCACACTTAAATAAGTGCATTATCTATCTATCTATCTATCTATCTATCTATCTATCTATCTATCTAT
>CAIGQV010000919.1:7798178-7880793 GCA_903798115.1 Danio jaintianensis
GTTTGCAACCACTTACCTTAAAAAATTTGTAAATTCAATGAATTTTTTTTTTTGTTGTCTATTTACTCAAGATTATTTTGGAAAGATTGTAATGTATGAAATAAATTTGTTTATTTGATTTGTGTTTTTATATTGAAAATGAGAACTTGAGTTGGAAAGAACATCACATTATTCATTTGTTTATGTTATTAAGACAGTGCCACATACATAAGAAAAAGTGGACTCAATGTTGACCAAATTTCACATTTTATAAATGACATCAAATTATATCTAAATCTTTTAGAACAATCAAAAAGCACTGAAAACATGTAGGGCCTAATGCTCTGAAACATTTAAATTAGTGCTGAGCAAAAATTAATGGTGATTAATCCCATTCAAAATAAAAGTTTGTTTTGACATAATATATGTGTATGTACTGTGTATATTTATTTTACATATATAAATAAACACACACCTGCATGCATATATTTGAGAAAATGTTTATGTATATTTGGATATTAAATATGTAAGTATATGATACAAATTATTTATAAATTGAAATATCTATGTAACAAAATTGTTTTGCATTTATATCTGTGTGTATTGTGGCTCAGTGGTTAGCATTATCGCCTCACAGCAAGAAGGTTGCTGGTTCGAGCCCCGGCTGGGTCAGTTGGCATTTCTGCTGGGTTGCGGCTAGAAGGGCATCCGCTACGTAAAACATATGCTGGATAAGTTGGTGGTTCATTCCGTTGTGGCGACCCCGGATAAATAAAGGGACTAAGCCGAAGTAAAATGAATGAATGAATAAATGAATGAATCTGTGTGTATCACATATACAGAATAAATATAAATAATACACCCACATATATTATGTCAAAACAAACTTTTAATTTAAATGTGATTAATTGTGCTAAATCTTTGCCCAGCACTAATTTAAATTCATGTAAATATCTATTTTTTTCTCTGTCAGCTAAAGATACATTTTTTTGAATATCTCTTTTTTTGCGTCATTGAATTGATAAAGTATTTTTGTAAGTAAATAGTGTTTAGTTGAGCTTAACGATAATATTCCAGATACTTGTATAAAGTGTAATGAGGTAAGAGGCAGGGGCGTATCGGACATTTTAAAAGTGGGGGGGACAGTTGAATAAGATCGAAAAGTTTACATTCATACAGTTATTAATCCCCTGTTTCTAAATGGTCTGTCTCTAAAAGTGAGGGGGACGTATCCCCCCTGGTTGCTACGCCCCTGGTAAGAGGTACACTGTACCACTGTATATGGGAATGTGTGAAAGTGAAACCCTTTTGGCAAGGTATTATTGAAATGTTTGACCAAATTTTATAAAAGAAATTACCATTGGATCCTAATATTTTTATCTTGGGTATATATCCTGTCAGCCCTCTCTTACAAAGCAAAGAGGTCAGATTGATAGAAATGTGTATTTTACAAGCTAAACGTATTATTGCTCTTAATTGGAAAAATATAACCTAGAATTGGAAAGTGGATTAAAGAAATGGCGTCACATATGTCAATGGAAAAGATCACATTCATTGTCAAAAAGAAACTAAATGTGTTTGAATATATCTGGAGACCTTTTAATAACTTTCTAAAGTACAATATAAATGTTGGCAGTCTGCTACAATAAGAACCCGTTCTGAGGGAGTAGGGTAGTATCATGGTCTAAACATAGACTTAGGAAACACTCCTTACCTGATTTAAACATATCCTACTTTTTTTTCTTGTTTTGTTTTGTTCTTGTTTTATTTTTATTTATTTATTTATTTATTTTTAGTGAACGGGTTGGATGGGAGGGAGAATAGGGAGTAAAATGTTTGCTGTGTCTACATGATTGTTATTCTGTAACTGTAATCTGTTGTGATATGCAAACTGAAAAAGTAATAAATATATTGTACAAAACAATTGTGTTTAGTTTTTTCTGCACAGACCGACTGTTTCGCTACATAAAAACCTTAATTTATTGTCAGAAGCCGTTTGTGTTATTTATATCTCTATATTTGTTTTTTAACGTTTAAATAGTGAGTAAATGAACAGCTAGGCTAATTTTCTTTTTTTACATTTTGAAGTGGAGCATTATTAATCTCATTCAGCTCGAGTGCCAAAACTACAACACACACTTAACCATACAATTAAAATCAACCTAAAAGTGACTAATGTTCGTGAATAAGATATTAAAATCCCACCCTTTTTCCCAAATATTCCTTTCGATCCGAAACGTCGCGTTAAGAAAAACACATCTTCTCATTGGTCGGACGGCAGGTGGTTTCAAGGCGCCCCGCGGAGAGGCGCTTGGGAATAGTGAATGAAGGGCCGCTTGAAACCGTTTTATCATTGCTGTGGAGCAATGTGGAGTCCGCGGATCAACTTCACACCGAAGAGTGCGGATTCCACAGGAGTGGCGGAGAAAGTTTCTTACATTGTGTTTGAAGCGATAGGAGGGCCGAGCGCAAAAAGAGGCAGATGTTTGAGAGTTCTGATGATGAAATATGTGGAGGAGACTCAAAAAAAGGGGGTCATGAATACCTGAACGCAACAAGTCTCTGAACTAGAGGATAGTTTGTGGCTCGCCTTGTTGTACGAGTGATCGGACACGTCTGGAGCTCCAGATTTGAGGAATATCAGCAAAGGACAAGCCGAAGTTTCGAGGGATACGCGAGCTCAAGTAAGATTACATTTCTTTGTGTTTGCTTTCCAAACGATATTGTACTGAGTTTGAGTCTCTCTCTGGAGCTTTATGTGTGTGGAAAGATTTAATCTTATGAATTCGTTTGGTCTGTGAAACATCCCTTTGTTTAAAAGTTTCCCGAAACCCGTTTTCAGATTTTAATTTCTTTATGCTCGGTGTTAGTATACGTGTTATTTTAATCTTGTGATTTGACTTTTTTTAGTTTCACTAGTAATTATTTATTAGAGACTATTACTTATTCCAGTTCTAGTTATCCAATGTTCACTAGCATACTAGTAATCAATGTGCTGTTAGTTGCTAACTCTTCACTTGCATTGTAGCTTTACCAACTGTTACAATAACAGAGTTTGCCATTGCATTTGATGTAGCTACTAGTAACTTTTTTTTTTTTCAAATCTTATTTTAATAATAAGGGTCAATTTGTTAACTTTTGTTTAACATTTTTTTAACTAGCATTGAAAACGCATTTGTTAGTCTTTAATGTTAATGTGTGAGGTTTTACAATATTAAAACCAAAAATTGTATTTGTTAACATTAGTTAATGCACTGTGAACTAACATGAAAGTTTTATTTAACTAATGTTAGCGAAGGGTAGTTAAAGTGCTGTAAAACAAAGTTGCTAGTTGGTAATGCACTACCAAATGAGACCTTATCTTAGCTATAGTAGAACTTAAGTGTGAGAGGATAGTGGTGAATGGATAAGTAATAGTTACTAGTCAGACTAAAATAGGTACCAAAGAAAAAATATAATGCATTCTAATCGGAATTGATTAGTTGATATGCTTCCAGTAACAATAGAAGAATACTTACTTGCCACAGTTTGGATTTTTACTAACTAAACAGATCATTTAGATAAATTATAGTAATTAATAGATTCTTTCTAATAAAATAGTTAAATAGTACTAGACACTACTGGATTACTTAAGTCAACAAAATAAGCTCTAGAAAATATGCATGCTTGTTGTAAGGAATAAATATTGAAGTGGTTTCCCTATTTGTGTGTTTACCAGGCAATCAATGATGGCGGTACAAGAAGTTGGTCCAAGTGTCTACAAAACATACTGCGTGTTCATCACAACACTTCTGTTTGGACTGTCTTCAGCCCAGTATCATGGAGAAAAGGGCATCTCTGTCCCGGAGCATGGTTTCTGCCAGCCCATATCTATTCCCCTATGTACAGACATTCAGTATAACCAAACGATCATGCCAAACCTGTTGGGACACACCAACCAGGAGGACGCAGGACTAGAGGTGCACCAGTTCTACCCTCTGGTCAAAGTTCAGTGTTCTCAAGATCTGAAGTTTTTCCTCTGCTCCATGTATGCCCCAGTGTGTACCGTTCTGGAACAAGCAATTCCACCCTGTCGCACTTTGTGCGAGCGTGCAAGACAAGGGTGCGAGGCCCTCATGAACAAGTTTGGCTTCCAGTGGCCTGAAAGACTCCGCTGTGAAAACTTCCCTGTTCACGGAGCAGGAGAGATCTGCGTGGGACAGAACAAATCAGACCCTGATGTCCCGACGACAGACCCCACGCCATACATACCAGAACCCTTCAGTCCACGTATTCATGCGCCACGCCAAAGTCAGGCATTTACTTGCCCTCTTCAACTCACAGTCCCTTCCTACCTCAACTACCACTTTTTGGGAGCGAAAAACTGCGGTGCTCCTTGTGAGCACAAACAACCGTATGGCCTGATGTACTTCAAGGAGGAAGAGGTACGATTTGGTCGCCTCTGGGTGGGAATCTGGTCTATCCTGTGCTGTGTGAGTACCCTGTTCACGGTCCTCACTTATCTTGTGGATATGCGCCGGTTCCATTATCCAGAGCGCCCCATCATCTTCCTCTCTGGTTGTTATTTTATGGTGGCGGTAGCTTACGCTGCAGGTTTTTTGCTGGAGGACAAAGTGGTCTGCATCGATAAATTCAGGGATGATGCTTTTAAGACTGTGGCTCAAGGGACTAAAAAGGAGGGCTGCACCATTCTCTTCATGGTGCTGTATTTCTTTGGCATGGCCAGCTCCATTTGGTGGGTGATCCTGTCTCTCACCTGGTTCCTCTCTGCCGGAATGAAATGGGGCCATGAAGCTATTGAAGCCAACTCTCAATATTTTCATCTAGCAGCATGGGCTGTTCCTGCTGTGAAGACCATCACTATTCTCGCTTTGGGTCAAGTGGATGGCGATCTTCTGACTGGTGTATGTTATGTAGGCATCTACAATGTTGATGCACTGCGTGGATTCGTTCTCGCCCCCCTTTTTGTTTACCTCTTCATCGGTACGTCTTTCCTTCTGGCTGGATTTGTCTCGTTGTTCCGCATTCGTACTATCATGAAGCATGACGGCACCAAGACAGAAAAACTAGAGAAGCTTATGGTACGGATTGGGGTGTTCAGCGTCCTCTACACCGTTCCTGCTACCATCGTCATTGCATGTTATTTCTACGAACAGGCGTTTCGTGAGCAGTGGGAAAAAACCTGGCACATGCAAACGTGCAAGCGATTTGCAGTGCCATGCCCAAACAACAACTTTGCACCGATGACACCTGATTTCACTGTGTTCATGATCAAGTACCTCATGACCATGATTGTAGGCATAACATCAGGATTCTGGATTTGGTCTGGAAAAACTCTACAGTCATGGCGCAGGTTTTATAAACGGCTGGGCAACAACCAAGGGGAAACAACGGTGTGAACTGAACTTTGTGGACTGCATGTGAGAAATACAGGTCAATATAGAAAGGAAACGTGAACTGCGATCAGGTCACACATTTGCTGATGGTAAAGGACACTGATGTGTGAGCCCAGCATTTCTCATTTCTAAAGTGCCCAGATTTACACAAACACTTTTTGAAAGCACAACTCCAAAGAACATGCCTTTCTCCAATGGACTACATTTTAGATTGTTTTTATAGCATTGGAAACCCTACCTACTAATGACTTTTATGGAAACATGGCATCATTTGTATCTTTTATACTGATGTGGGAACTTTAGTACTGACTTTCTTTTATCAGGAGTATACGCTGTGATTTCTTCACCCAGCGTCAGCCAAAAATGTCTGCAATTTAGTCTTGTGCCTTGCAGTACGGATCAATTCCTGTTGTTGAATGAATGTCTCCTTTGTTTTTTTCTTTTCTTTTCCGCATTTTGGGTCATTTTCTCATAGATTACATATTTTAGTATCTGGTTGCACATGGCCGTTTATTTAGATTTTAGAACTAGTTAAATTGAATGTTCTTCGGTCATGAGTTGCTTATTCATCCATGTTGCCATATCAAGTCAGGTCTTATGAAGTAATTTAATACTCTGGCATTTTTAAAGGCCTTAGCGACCGTCGGGATTTAAAAATGTTTAGCCGAGAAAGCATGTACAGGAGGAAATGTTACCATTATTTGTAAATATCACATTTCTGTCAAAAGATGTACGGTGTATTTAAGCAGATAAATTTTGTTTAAGGCCTTTTTCAGTTTCACTTAATAAAGTGATTAGATTTTTAAAAGCTTTGATTGGCTTGATTTGGTTTGCACAAATGGTGACCTGCCGCTTCGCTTTGATATTCCCCCAAAACAGTTGTTAGCAAGTAGTTGAAACTGATAGCAGCATAATTTACTACAATAACAGACCTCAAGTGAGCAGCCCTCCATGTGTCTCAACTCCATTAATGCTTTCGCTCTGTATGTAAGGAGAGGAAAGCGACGGTGAACAAAGGAATCAAGTGGGTGGATGAAGGTGAAAGAGTAAACGTTTCTCTTCAGAAAGAAAGAAACATAAAAGTGGTCTACAAAAACAGGATCCAATCACGAATGGTGTGAATTTTGCCACCCTGCCTCTGGGACAACAGGAAGCCCTGAGATGCACCAAAGCATGAGATTTCTTCCCTTCCTCTCCAAATGAAACTGGAGACGGCTTCATTCTTTAGGGTGAGGGAAACGCCCCATCCCACGTCCCCTTCTCCTGTTTTTTTCTGGGGGGTTGGGGAATGTTTCTCAGCGAGGGCATTTAGAAGGTGACAGGGGTAGATTACTGTATCTGTAAATGCAGATACTGTCCTAATGATTTTGAGGAGGAGGGACCCAACATTTTTGTTCATGTTGCAACCATGTCCAAACAGTACAAGGTTATGATTACATGGCAGTAAGCCATAATGGCACAAAACTGCCTCTGTAAAACATTGTTTATTTAATCTGTATTTTTATATCGAAACTCCGAAAACATTACAGAGGAAACTCCAGGGTTCTTACGGGTGCTCGAAATCCTTGAAAATTACACTCTGGTCTTTTCAAGGTTTGAAAAGTGCTTCGATTTTGGATAAAGTGCTTAAAGGTAATTGTGTTGCGTTCATAATAATTTATCTTACTATATAGGTAACAGTAATTAACTATTTAAATAAAAAATCTTTGCTTTTGCATAAAATGAAATCTCTGGAGTCTGTGCAAGTGCTTGTATAAGTTTTTTTTCTAAATCTGTGTCCTTTGAAGTGAAAATAAATATATATGTAGTGTTTTTGGATAAGGTGTAAGAACCCTGAAACTCGACATTAGCATAGGATCATGTATTTGTTTTTAGTGTAATGTGGGTACATGCACCCCAGTGTCTGATTGGGTGTGTTGGCACGCGGTGCCTGTGGGGATGTGAAGTGTGTAAAATTCACAGCATGTGCAGCCAAGAAACGTCCATCACTTGGATTGACAGTTGGGTTTATGGATTTTTTTTTACAACAGTGTAAACTGTCACTGTCTGATTTGCTCCCAGGCCATAAACACACACACACACACACACACACACACACACACACACACACACATGTAATATACAAGCAGTTTTACTGAGGTGAGATATGGGGTATTCTCTGGAAACACGGCACTCTAAAAAACGCTGGGTTGTATTAACCTAAAATTGGGTCAAATATGGTCAAACCCAGCAGTTGGGTTAATAAATATAATTTTGATTTTATTGTAAAACTTAACCCAACAGGTTTGTCCCAATGTTTGGTTAATACAATAATTTTTCAGAATTTGCTGTTTGTGGTTTATCTTTTACCCTAAACACAAAAATAATTGATTGATTATTCATACATTTTATGAAAATCCCCCTTACTTTTATGAAAATCGCGTGGGACTGTCACATTTTTGGCTACCAGCATTGTTAAAAATATATTGGTAACACTTTCCAATAAGGTTCCATTAGGTAAGTTAACGCATTTAATAACTCAAAACATTTATTTCAGAATATTTTCATCTTTGTTAATGATTGACAAAGTTGTTCATTATTAGTTCATGTAAACTAATAGTACATAAATGTAAACAAGCACTTTCAATTTTATTAAAGCATTATTAAACGTTGAACTGTGATTAATAAATGTACTATATTGTTTATTCTTAGTTCATTTTAGTATATATATTAACTAATGAAACGTTAGTTAATATAAAAAACTTTTGTGTTCGAAAGGAACTCGAGGAAAATTTGCATAATTTTTATTTCATAAAACATCTTGAGGGTGAGTAAACGATTAAATTTGCATTTTGGGGGGGGAACCACCCCTTTACCATGATCACATAGATAAAACAGGTTTATTTCTTATAGTCTTATCAATATTTTATTTTGAGTAAACACAGCCTTGTCAAGTTCAGTAGTTTGTTAAGCTTATTTATGGGAAGAAACAGCATTGGCACAAGAGAACAAATTGTAATTAATGTGTTTGACAATGGTATTTGCTAGCTAAAACTTATCAAGCGTTAATCCCTTAAAACTGACATCAAAGATATTTTGAAAGATGAATGTCATGGGTCAATTAAATTATGCCACACCAAAACTGAGTAATAACATCATAATTTACTTTTTTATCTATACAATTAAATTAGCAGTATGAATATTAGAAATTTAGTGTAATGCAGCACTTGTGGATTAGCTTAAATGGGACAGTTCAACCAAAAACGAACAATTGCTGTTAATTTATTCAACCTCACACTTTTTTGTTTAATCGTACGTTGAAGAACATTTTAGCTCAAAGCCTGGTCCTAGATGATTTATAAAATTTAGGTAATAGGCCACTTTGAAAGTCATAAAAATACAGGCTAAACTAAATTATTATATGTGACTCATGACAATACATTGACCTGAACATCATGTATAATCCACTGTATGTATAATAACTTTAATCCACAGCTTTAAGAAACTATCCTGAATGTGTTCATGACAGTCTGGAGCTTAATTATTTCTTTGTTAAATAATGATATATGCTTCATATGCGTTTTTTGACTATCAAAGTTGACTTGCTTTTTAAGATTCACCAAAGACTAAAGCTAAAAACCTTTAAAAGATAAATGTTGTTTAATTAATGGCCATGTTAATATGTTTATAACTGAAAATAACATGAAAAATAACCCTAAACACGTTATTGGTCTAGTTGTGATCATTTGTTTCTTACTCAACAGGAAAAAAAACCTGTATATTAAAAATTAAAGCTGTATTTGTGTACTCTAACCTAAATATTTGGAATAATGTACAATAAGCTCTTAATGTATGTCTATTGCTGGTAAGGGGCAATGATATTTTGACCTCAAAGTTGGAAAAATGATTTATTGAAAGTTCAACAGTAACAGAGATGCCATAAATGCCACTGCCTCGTGAGAACCGCTTGTGTATTAGTGCAAAAGTCATTTTGAGGGCAAAATTCATATGTATTTGTCCTTAAAACAAGATGTCTGTGAACAAAACAACACAAAAAGCATGCGTGCTTTAGGCTCAAGAATTTATATTGTACATCATGTTCCTAAAGCAAGCTCTGTTTACATGCCCACACACCACAACAAAAGCACACACAGCTTCTCTGAATATGACCACCTGAACAATTTATGGTCACCCGCAGTCAAGCCTATTCGGTGAACGGGTACATTTATCCAAGATGAGCATTTTTGTGGAAATCTGTTACCTATTGTGTGTCCCAGGTGCCTTCGATGTCCTGAAAGAAACATGTTTTCCCAGGTAACTGCACACCCTTTATAGGAACAGTCTTTCTCTCCCTTGAGATACAGTTACCTGAATTTATATCGAAACTCAGCTCACAAACAAAGCTGTAACCTGTGTTTTTCAAGGTGTTAACAATGTTTACCTGTGTAAAGAGCTGTCTCAGCACATCACCCCTGATGGTTGAGGTATCTGATGTCTATTCTGTCTTGATAGAGATATGAAAAGGAAGTTGTCGGCGGGGTTGCCCAGGGAAACATTCCTTCTTGATATATAATGTTTCCTTGAAATCCTGCAGTTCGGTACAGTTTCCCACAGTACAGTTCAGGGAGTCTTTGTGCCAAAAATATTGCTACACATTCTCCTGCTGTGTTTTTTCTGTCTGTGTCAGGCCTGTTATCTGCAACCTTAAATGGTTATCTTCCCCCCTGAGGTCCAATTATAGTGTTAGTGAATGTTGTTTGGATCAAAACAGTCAAAACCATCTGATTTTTTTTACCCTCTCTGTGACAAATTATGTTTTCAGTTTCAAGGTTTTTTTTTTTTAATCTGTTTTTTTTTTTAAATCTGAGTTGTTGTTAACACAACAACTCAGATCTGCTCTCTGCTGGTCAGGTAGAGCAGTACATAAATAGTGCGCATGCGTCAACGTCATTCATAAACGATGCTAATCGTGTTTCTTGTCATTAAAATGTACGTACTGTTTGCTGTGGTTAGCTTTATACAAGTAAGTTCTTTTACATTTTTGTTATCTATTAATTATTATGTTCTTATATCCAATTGATCATCTCTCTTGTAACAGCATCTGCATCGAAAACTATGGAATAGTATTTCTCAATTCATAGCTGGCTAAAAACAGTAGGTCTAACGTCAGGGTGCGAATTTTACATTGACGATCAGGGGGGTCAAGTTTTTGTGTGAACACTTACGCTGTCTGTGGGTGCCCTTGATTTGCCTCTGAATTAATATTTTTGGGCGCAAACATGCATTCACAATGGTATGAACCATTATAGGGGTGGTCAAATGTATATTTAAGTTATCATTCATTCATTCATTTTCTTTTCAGCTTAGTCCCTTTATTAATCTGGGGTCGCCACAGCGGGATGAACCGCCAACTTATCCAGCACATGTTTTACGCAGCGGATGCCCTTCCAGCCACAACCCATCTCTGGGAAACATCCATACACACCCATTCACACTCATACACTACGGACAATTTTAGTTTACCCAATTCACCTATACCGCATGTCTTTGGACTTGTGGGGGAAAACATGCAAACTCCACACAGAAATGCCAACTGACCCAGCCGAGGCTCGAACCAGCGACCTTCTTGCTGTGAGGCGAACGTGCTACCCACTGCGCCACCGCGTCGCCTATTTAAGTTATCTATTATTTTAATTATTAATATTATTTAAGCTACAGATCAGAAGAAACTATTTGTTAACTATTAAAGGATAGACCCCCCCCCCCCCAATACATCTTGTTTTGATGTCCTTCAGGGGGGATCATGCGTTAATTAGGGGGGTCAGGCCCCCCAAACCCTCCTGTAATTCGCACCCTGTCTAACGTTACATACTTTTAATGATTGCAAAGTAAGCTTTAAATCACGATGTATATAACACCTACTATACAGGATCCAATTCCAGACACAGCACAACTCTCCTCTGGTGTGTTTATATCTTTCACTCACGTCACACATTAACAAATCGTAACAATCATTTTTTCAATGGACAATATCAAGTTCTGTCCTGCATGTTTTTCTTATTTGAGAAGACGTTTCAATCAGATGTAGTGTTACAAAGTTTACTTAGGAAATGGAACAGGTTACAGATTACAAGTTACTTTTTAAAAAGTTACTTTCGGTTACTGATTAATGTAACGGATTACATTTGATTGCTTTCTCAATTTCTAATGAATATTTATTCTTACGGTAGGTCTCAAAACTGATTACTGTCAGACTTTCAAAATCAAATTAAGATTATAATAGTTTAATTTTAAAGCTCATTAACTACAAAATAAGACTTTAGATCCTCTTTTGAGTTCGTTCTGAAGGTAAAAATAGATTGAAATCATAACAAAATAATACTGTTTCTGAAATCAAATCTTTGCACAGCTATGACAGCATTGTGCACATCAAAAACAGCCAAAGCAACAAATTAATATATTATTCAACATAGTAAGTAACTGCATTTTTTCTACATTTTTCAAACTGAAACAGATTAGTTATGTTTAGTTTGTAACTGAATTACGTAATCGCCTCACAGCAAGAAGGTCGCTGGTTCGAGCCTCGGCTGGGTCAGTTGGCGTTTCTGTGTGGAGTTTGCATGTTCTCCCCGTGTTCGCGTGGGTTTCCTCCGGGTGCTCCGGTTTCCCCCACAAGTCCAAAGACATGCGGTACAGGTGAATTGGGTAGGCTAAATTGTCCGTAGTGTATGTGTGTGAATGAGTGTGTATGGATGTTTCCCAGTGATGGGTTGCAGCTGGAAGGGCATCCGCTGTGTAAAAACATATGCTGGATAAGTTGGCGGTTCATTCCGCTGTGGTGACCCCAGATTAATAAAGGGACTAAGCCGAAAAGAAAATGAATGAATGAATGAATTACGTAATAGTTACATGTAACCCAACATTGATATATATCACAATATGTCTCTGAGCTCCATCAGCCTGATTTTTGTACTCTGCAACTTTGTCCCGCTGCATAAATATTTGTGTAACTCTGAGCCAAAGCCTAACAAGATTATTAAAAATGTTTGTTTTCTGACAAAGGAAGGGGTTAGCGGATAGAAATGCTGTTGGCCACAGATCCGTGACTATCAAGGGATCTCTACAAAGTAGCACAAACAAAAGTTGTCAAATAATTAACAAGAAAAAGACCAATTGCATTTAAGAAAAAAATGCAGTTGGCTCATTTAACTGCACCATGCCTAGACTGTACAAATTATTTTATTTATTTTCTTATATGTAATTGGTCGTTTTATTACTTAATTATCAAGGAAGACATTTTTTGCAGATTTATGCGGAATGATTTTGGAAGAATAGAACCAAAAACTAAAAACATGAAATAAAAAAAGAATAACTTTTAAACTTTTTTTAAGGTTTACAGTGCAAATTAGATCCACTTGTTTGATAAACAAAGCAATTCTCTTATATAATGTGCCTACTAAAAGACAAAATAATACTTTACACACTGTATTGTAAATAGATTACATAAACATTTGCATATTAGTAAATAATATCACAGAAATTAATATAAAAACTAAATGAATATATATTTACATACATTTACATAAATAAATGAATAGATTCAATTATGGGCTAAACAATCTGTAGAAATACAGATTGCGTGTGAGCCTATACAGTACCTGACAGAAGTCTTGTCGTTGATCCCAGTTGTAAGAGCAACAAATAATAACTTGACTCCTAGTTTATCATTTGGAGAAGTGGCAGAAGGTAGATTTTTTCAGATGAATCATCTGTTAAACTGCATCCCAATCATCACAAATACTGCTGAAGAGCTATTGGAACCCGCATGGACCCAAGATTCTCATAGAAATCAGTCAAGTTTGGTGAAGGAAAAGTCATGGTTTAGAGTTACATTCAGTATGAGGGCGTGCAGAGTGGATGGCAACATCAACAGCCTGAGGTATCAAGACATTTGTGCTGCCCATTACATTACAAACCACAGGAGAGGGCAAGTTCTTCAGCAGGATAGCGCTCCTTTTCATACTTCAGCCTCCACATCAAAGTTCCTGAAAGCAAAAAAGGTCAAGGTGCTCCAGGATTGGCCAGCCCAGTTACCAGACATGAACATTATTGAGCATGTCTGGGGTAAGATGAAGGAGGAGGCATTGAAGATGAATCTAAAGAATCTTGATGAACTCTGGGAGTCCTGCAAGAATGCTTTCTTTGCCATTCCAGATGACTTTATTTATACGTTATTTGAGTCATTGCAGAGATGTATGGATGCAGTCCTCCAAGCTCATGGGAGTCATACACAATATTAATTCTTTTTCCACTGCACCATGACTTTATATTCTATACTGTACATTATTTCTGTTAAGTGACAAGACTTTTGTCTCAGCAAAGTCAGACCTTACTGTCCTAATTAAATAATTAAAAATCAAGGCATGATCATATTATATTTTGGTAAAATAAGCATAATCTAGAGGCCTTTGCCCTTCATATAAGCCACTTCTGATACCAAATGATCAACTTTTAAGTTATTATTTGTTGTTCCTAAATCTTGGATAGGCGACAAGACTTTTGTCAGGTAGTACTAATTATTTGATAACTTTTGACAACAAACATCACAGTATCGACCATGGACCAAATTTCTAATTTCCAAATAGTCATTTTAAATAAACATGCATAAATCAAAATCAGAATTACCAGAATACAGACATACAAAACGAGCCGTTTGTTGCAATTATAGTTGAAATGTGAAACGCTTTATGAACTACTGAGAAGCTCTAAAAGTGTTTTCACTGAACATCTCTTTTACTTCAAATGATCAAGGCAACATTGTGTGATCTTTTTAAATATATTCATGTGCAACAGAGACGTTATGCACTCTCCGAAAGCATACTTTAATGAAAAAATGAGCTCATAGGTGATCCTGCACCCTTCCCCCGCAGAATAAACACACTCGCTCCAGCCCTACTCCACTTTCGCGAGGCCTCATCTGGTAGTGTTTAGGCTTTCGGAGGTGCTGTATCCCAGGCACAGAAATTGGATCATCCCGTTGGGGTTCGGCTATAACAGAGGCCCCACAGCAACACTTTGTGCCTAACAACCAGCGTACACATTATTCATGTTAATTACACACATTATAGTAAGACACAAGGCCTCAGTGTGGTGCTTTTTATGCACTTTTTTGACTACACATAAACCACGAACACAGGCGGCTTCCTCGAGTCTTAGGTAACAATGGTGCACGAAAACACTTTGATCTGAAGGAGAAACTCTGAAAAACCGCTTAATTTTCTAAGGGGAAAACACAACCTTGTTTTAAAAAAGACCCCTAAGGCAGTAGTATGGCTCTTGTGGACAGTATTTCTGAGTTTTCCCTTTCTTTCCATTCATCTCTCTTTTATAGCTTGTCTTGCTCTCTCATTTCAATTCTTTCTTTATCCACCCATTGCTCTTCGTCTGACACCATGTTTCTCTCCCAGCCCCCCCTATATTTCAACATACAAAACACACTCTCTTTTCCTCGTGCCTTAATATCTGGCCCTTCCTGGAATCAGACACTTAAAATAAACAATCTTTCTGTACGGCACAGTAAGGCTCTCTCTACAACGCACTGAATGCATCACTTCAAACGGGTTTTTACTTTTGCATTAAAGAATATATTGTTTTATAGATACATCTTGATTTTGTCTATTTGTTTCCCAAAATATATTTATTGGGTTTTGTTTGAACTACAGAACAAAATACATAAACAAACATAAAATAAAAAGACTATAAATATATAAAACATATAAGTAAAAAAAACTTTAAATGTTGAAACATCAGGAATCCAACAAATGGTTAAAAAGGTGAAAATAAATATATATATATATAAAATTACATAAATTCAAATAATAAAAATATACATAATTAAAAAATAAATAAATAATAACAATGTTCGATACATATTTTTGTACCTTGCATTTCACAGCTTTCCAGTCTGTGCTGGTTAAACAAATTTGTTAATTGTTGCTGAAATGTAAGCCATCTGAACAATACAATAAGACACCAACAAGGGTTTGAAAGCTCAAACATCAAAAAATGTTGCATGGTCCACCTGGTCAAGAAAGTGTTATAGGGGGTCCATATTTTTATTAAAAATCTTGTAATTCTCCTTTAACAGTATATATTGCTAGTCATTTCTTTAATCCACTGGCCACAGGATGGCCTTTGAGGTTTTTTCCAATTTAAAGCAATAACGCTTCGCTTGGAGTAAACTAAAATCTAATAGTTTGCGTTTGCTTGTGTTCAGGTCCAGGTTTACAGGGTATATATGAAATAGGCATAATTTGGGAACCAAATGTATATTTTCTTCAATTAATTTACCAATCATGATAAGGATCTCTTTCCAAAATGTTTGGATCTCGTTGCACTCCTATACACAATGATAAAGGGTACCCACTTCTTCATTGCATTTTGTACAACTATCAGGAATATTTGGGTTAAATCTATGCAGTTTAGCTGGTGTAATGTAAGTTCGTAGGAGCCATTTATATTGCAGTAATTTACAACTTGTGTTTAGTTTTGTCTATTGTTTATAATGTCTGAACATCAAACATAGAGGGTTAAATAAGACTTGTTCATGTGTAAGTTTTATTTTTTTATGGGGTTCACAAGTTTTACATTTCCTCAGCACCAAATAATGACTTCAACACATTCATTATTTTATCCATACTGCAAAAAATATATATTTCTTACTTAGAGGTTTTTTTTCTTGTTTCTAGTCCAAATATCTACAAACTCTTAAATCAAGAAGCATTTTCTAGACGAGCAAAAAACTTTAAAAACAAGCTAAATAATCTGCCAATGAGGTAAGCAAAAAAATCTTATGTCAAAACGAAAAACAAGATTATTTTGCTTACCCCATTGGCAGATTATTTCACTTGTTTTAAGGAAAAACTCAATTAATTTTGACATATTATTCCTGAAAAGAAGACTATATTTTTTTTGCTCGACTAGAAAATGCTTCTTGATTTTATCATTTGTAGATATTTGGATTAGAAAAAAGACAAGTCTAAGAAAAGCAGAGTGGACATTTATTAACAATTAAGATAAACAATCTTAGGTCAGATAGCAAAGTTTGTGGGGACAGTTATATTTTAGTTTGAGAGACCTAATATTTGAAACTGCTTTGTATAAATTAAAACTCAGGGTGAAATGGAAAGAAAAATTGAGAGAGAGAGAGAGAGAGAGAGAGAGAGAGTCATATTTTTATTACTAGCATTAATTGGGACATTCTACCAGAAACATACATTATCTGTCCCTGAAATAAAAACATAAATACAGTGAATAAAAAGTATTTCATCCCAAAAATGTCTAAAATGGACTGATGGTTGATTTCTGTGAGTTGTAAGGAATATGTCTGTAAAGGAATATGTCATTCATTGGTTCTCAGATTTCTTTTCTTTATTAAAAACACTTTACAAATGTACAAACCCTGTCCTTGTCCTCAGCCCAATTGAACCTACAGCTTTAATAGTTTAGTTATGCTAAAAACTGTTATTTAAAAAAAACAAAACGTCAGAAATAGCAAGTTTAAGTTGTTATCGTTCACATCAATTGATTAAAAACATGACATTATAAATAAATTCTACAAATAAATACTACAAATATATAATACAAATAAATTTACACTTGTCCCCATGTTTCTGTCAGTCCTGTCACATTTGCATTAAATTTAACATAAAATGCGTGCAATACACCTTTAAGGCTATGACTCGGAAGTGACATCATTTGACGGAGAAGAAGCTGACAGTGATCAAGGATGCGTTCTATCATTGAATTGTATGATTTTTTAAAAGACGACAAGCTTAAGTCAGGCCCTGTCACATTTTTTAAGTGAAAATGTACGTTTGTGACAGAATGTCCCAATTAGCAACATGTATTTATCATGTTTAACACATTACTAAATGTTTTAGTAAGTTGCTAGCATTTTCCTGGCTTGTTTTAGCACATGGCCCACATTGAAGCATGTTGTTACATGTTTAACTCTATGCTAACTTTATGCTAGCCTTTCGTGTACCTAGCATGTTTGTGTTCCTAGCACACTGAATGTTGCTACTAACAGTGCTTGTATTGCTAACATTAGTAAAGTCGTCTTTATTTCTACAGCAATCTGTACAATGTATATTATACCACAAACATGTTTCGCTAGTTTTAAAATGGTAAGCAAACTAGCATGTTTGTGTTTCTAACACATAGAATTTTGATACTGACAGTGCTTATATTGCTAACATCAGCAAAGTCATCTTTATTTCTACAGCAATCTGTACAATGTATATTGTACCACAAAGCTGTTTAGTAGTTTTAAAATGTTAAACATGCTTTTTTTGCTAGCATGTTTCTAGCAAACTTGGACTTGGCTAGTTGCTAGCCCAAATGAAAACATAAATTCATTCATTCATTCATTTTCTTTTCGGCTTAGTCCCTTTATTAATCTGGGGTCGCCACAGCGGAATGAACCGCCAACTTATCCAGCATATGTTTTTACGCAGTGGATGCCCTTCCAGCTGCAACCCATCACTGGGAAACATCCATACACACTCATTCACACACATACACTACGGACAATTTAGCTTACCCAATTCACCTATAGCGCATGTCTTTGGATTTGTGGGAGGAAACCCACGCGAACACGGGGAGAACATGCAAACTCCACACAGAAATGCCAACTGACCCAGCCGAGGCTCGAACCAGTGACCTTCTTGTAGTAATTTACTATATAATAATAATACTATAGTTTTTATAAACCATACTATACTTAAATTATCTGTTGTGGTTAGTATTACTATAGCTGCTATAGTAATACAACTACAGGCTAAACAATTACATTACCCAATTCTCGGTTGAGTTTTCTACAACTTTGTAAAACACAGTGTACTGTAGTAAAAACTAAAGTATACTACATTATTTATTAGTTTATCAGTTCACTGTGAACTGATAAACTAATAAATAATGTAGTATACTTTAGTTTTAAAAACTACAGTATGCTGTAGCATTCATCTGCTGAAAAAAAACAGTATATTCTTGTAAGGTGTTTTAATGCTGGAATGCTAGTCTTGCTGATTTCAATGCTGGTTTTGATGGCTTCAATGCTGGTCTTGATGGTTTCAGTGCTCGTCCTGATGGTTTCAATGCTGGTCTTACTGGTTTTAATGCTGGTCTTGCTGATTTCAATGCTGGTCTTGATGGCTTCAATGCTGGTCTTGATGGTTTCAGTGCTGGTCTTGATGGTTTCAATGGTGGTCTTACTGTTTCAATGCTGGTTTTGATGGTTTCAATACTGGTCATCATACCAGCATCAAAACATACCTTAGCAGCATAAGCTTTTTTTTTCTGCAGGGTCATTAAAAAGGTGTTGTAAATACTATAATATAAACAGTATATTACACCTTAATATAGTATTTAATATAAATTACTATAGTATGTTTTCATGTGGGAAGCTTTGCTAGAAATAGATAAGTAAATAGAAGTCTGGAAGTCTTGAACTGGGTGGACTGGGTTGGATTTTAGTTAAATAATATGCTTTACAAGAACCATATGTCTGATCAGTTGGAAAAGATAAAACATACAGAGTCAGAACATCCTGAGGGTCTGATGTGAGTTTGTTGTTTGTTGTGCTAAACCGAGATGGAGAAGCAGGAGCTTGAACAGTGAATTAGTCTGTATCATAATTATCCATATTGGAGTCATAATTAACTGTTGTTCCTTAATTACACAAATTTGTAAAAATATTTAAGTGCCTTTTAATTTAAATATGAAATATAATTTTTTATATATAATATGTTGTAAGATCTGATATGATTGAATGATATGTTGTCATTATTTTAAAAGATTTTTTTTCCCTAAAACTATCCTTAGACATGTTTGATACATAAAAATAGAAATTGTACATATTTAAAGTACATTCATAATTTAAAAACTATAATCTGTATATTTTTATATATGCATCATCCCATATTTATTCATTTCAGATTAAAGGGATAGTTCACCCAAAAATGACCCCCACTTGGTTTTTAGACCTTTATGAGTTTCTTTCTTCTGTTGAACACAAAATTAGATAATTTGAAGAAAGTTGAAAACCTGTAACCACTGACGTCCATAGTATTTGTTTTACCCATAAGGACAGAATGTTCATTTTTGGGTGAACTATCCCTTTAAGAAAAATCCCTCAGCTTCAACTCGAACGGAGTTGCTGGCATCTAGTGTTTAGAAACGGAACATTCACGGTTTTTTACCATACACACGAGAACAATATTTTATGACACATTTTATTTAAAAAAAACAAGACAAAGCAAAGTCATAATTCTCCTAGATCCACAAAACCATCTGGACCAAACCGTACACAGTTGTTGCAGACCCCTGGAGGAAAAGCAATAAAACATTTGACACTTCTTCTAACATGAGACAACAATTGCACATAAATAAACCACCTCTGTACGTCTTCGATTGTAAAAACCTGATGGCATCATGGCAGAGGTGTGTTCACTAGCATACAGCAAGTCCGTTTCAGAGATGTACAAAAAACAAAGTATTTAAATGAAAGCTAATAATCCTGACAGAGCAACTTACTACATGAACATTAGCGAACAATGCCTTAAAGGGTCAGTTCACTCAAAAAAATGGAACATTCCGTCATCATTTACTCATCCCCCACTTGGTTTTTAGACCTTTATGAGTTTCTTTATTCTATTCAACACAAAAGTAGATATTTTAAGGAAAGCTGGTAACCTGTATCCATTGACTTCAATAGTATGTTGTTGTTCAGCTTCATTCAGAACGTCTTCTTTTGTGTTCAACAGAAAAAAGTAACTCAGGTTTGAAACTACTGAAGGAAGAGTAAATATAGAGTAATTTATCATTTTTTGGTGAACTATCCCTTTAATGTTTTATTTATATAGAGAATATACATGAACACCACAGCTGCCATCAAAAATTCGATTGGATTTACTAATATAATCTATAATATAATGTTTTTTTTAGCAGTGCTGTACTGTTTTCAGCCAGCTCTGGGAATAACATTACATGTCAATGCAAAATGTGACCAGAATGCTTTAAAAAAGAGGCTCTCGTGAAGGCAGGTATGGATGGTATGGATTTCTTTTGCACAAAAAAAGAAAAAGAAAAGTCAGAAGATACTAGAAGGACATTTTTTTCTATTGTAATTCCTCCCCAACTCCTTCAAACACAGCCGTCAGAACAGATTATCCATTTGATCCAGATGGTTTTTCTGCTTCCCTTTGAGGTGACAGCAAAAGGAAACACATGTCATACATACAAAATGAAGATAAAAATAAAGAGCATGAAAATAAAGGTCTAGTCGTTCCGACAGCCTCCAGTCTGTTCCTGATACACCTCGATCACGTCCTCATCTTCCATTCCCAGCTGAAACACACACACACGGTTGGTTATAAATAATAAATTCTGCTATTGATGTAGCAGTTTTCAGCAGTTCTGATTATAGGCAATGATGCTGTAATAATCTTGTAGAATGTGAAAAATATCAAATCATATATTGAAAAATATCAGTCATAGAACCGAGATGATACAAAAACCCAAATAATAAGAATCATCTCAACCAAAACCTTCATGTTAATCTGAATAAAATTTGTAGAAATACTGGAGATTAAAAGATTTATAAACACAGTAGTTATTAAAAGTCTCTGCTATCATACTTTTCATTTATAGATGTCAAACTATTTTTGAAGTTGGTAAGATTTATAAATGAAAGCAAAAAGTTAATATTGTGCGATATTGAGAATATTTTCTATGTTCATATGTGTGACCTTGGACCACAAAACCAGACAAAAGTGGAGATATTTAAAAATGCTCAATACATAAACCTTATAGTTTGTTATGTAACAATAAATAAATGAATATATAGTTAACAATATCTGGCCAAGATACAAATATTTGAAATCTGAGGGTTCAAAATAAATAAATAATAAAAATAAAAAAACAAATATACTGAAAAATAAGAGTTAAAACTTGTTCAAATTAAGTTCTTAGAAATGCACATTACAAATCAAAAATTAAGTTTTAATATATTTACAGCAGAAATGTACAAATTTAAATGAAAAGTGATCTTTAATTTTGACTCATACAATTTTATATTTTTATTTTTAGCAATTGGCATAAATATACCCGTGCAATATAAGAGGTCCATTTAATTTTTTTAACCTAATTGACAGTCAATGTTTGAACAAGAGTTTATATTTACATGCGTTAGTATTTCCATGTTGTAACTCAACACATCATCCTCACTGCAGTGCAAATGGAGCCTTATTTAATATAGTCATGGTTGTTTTCTTTTAACATCATGTAGTTTTTGTTAATGCGGTTGATGGCATGTCATGTAACCTGTCCATGTAGGCATCTGGAAAATTAAGCTAGTTTTATCAAGTGATGATTAATGGCCAATAAATAAGGGCTTAATTGGCTGCATGGTCTATAACATTCAAAACACAAGGAATTTCCCCCCCTTTCCTTATTGCAGTTTTTCTTATGGAACTGTGTGCTTGTACCTCTTTGGGGGTCTGGTTGTCTGCGATTCTCTGTCCCTCAAAGAGAAACCTTAGAGAGTTCATGGGTACACCCTGCATCAAATAAAACACAATGTCAAAATAGAAAATTACATCTGAAAGCAACATCATTTATAATACAGAGGTGTATGGCGGCATATGTTCATGTCTTCTGCAGAGCTCAGGGTTCCTACACATTTCCCATTTCAAAATTCCAGGTTTTTTCAGACAAGTTTGAAGCGCGTCACTTTGTAAAAACTGCTAAATACAGTTTACTTAAATACAGGCTTACGCTTGATAGGCTTTCAAACTAGCCCTGACTGCACACATATTATAAAATAATAGTCACTATTTACCACTATAAATTTACAGATAAAATGATTTATCAGGCATTATCATCACATCATCCAAACTGTCACCCACATAACTTTACATAATTTAAGCATTATATTCAATATTCAGGGCAGATCTACCCTCACACGTTGGCCCGTTTCCACTGAGTGGTACGGTTCAGTTTCTTTTTTGTTCATTTCATTGGTACCAAAAGCGAACCGTACTGTACCATACCACTTTTTGGGTACCCTTTTCCGTGCATACATATTTGAAACAATAAACTTGAGCTCATGATAATAACTTGCGTGTGATTATTGAAGTGCGGATTCTCACAATCTTTCAGAAATGGACAAACAAGAGTGAAGCACGAAAAAACAAACAAGCAAATGATTCTTTCATTGACCCAAAGCACAAATAAACTGCGGTGTTTAATTATTATCATTGCCTTTTGGACTATAATGAACTTGGAATGACGAAATTACTTACTAACAAGAGGTTACATGTGCTGGTAAAGAATAAAGATGCAGATGGTGCAAGGTTTGCACTGACTGTAGGCTATATGTTTCGTATTGTTCTTGAACTCAAATAATTTTTCTGTAATTGGTAATATTTCGGAGATTGTAAGGGTCTGAATGTGTTCATATAAGTTTTATTGTATTTATTATTTGATATAATTGCAGATGTTACAGTAGGCTATTTGGCATTATCATTGATCTGCAGCTATAATCAAATCCTGTTCATAGAAAGATTAGTAATTTAACATTTGTACAAAAGTATTTATGTGTATAAAGCATGTTTTGTGAGAAGTGCTTCTCATATGATATGTGAACGACCCATACGGCTTTACTTTCTGCCTAACATTACACCTACTAAAAGGGTTCTATTTGGTAGTGGAGACACAAGCCTAATAAAGGTCACCCATACCGTACTGAACCGTACCAATCAGTGGAAACCAGGTATAACTTTATGAATTGGGTTTTCTTCAAAAAATAATAATAACGTGTGAGAGTAAATTAATGAGAATAAACTTAAAGCCTGAATGCATTCACCTCCTGTCATCTAGGCATGGGACGATAACTGTTTTCAAGGTATACTGCGGTTTGGAAAAGTCAAGGTTTTAAAACCGCCCAAATTTTCTGCTATACCGTTCCTAAGGTATGTGTAAGATTTTTTATTTACATTTTTTTTTTTATTTTTTTAGGAAAACAGTATCTCCAGCAGAAAAGATATCCAAAGATGCCGTTTTAAAATGTAAAGAAATCTGTGCTTTTGAAACAAATGAAGACAGCAGAAGTCAATGATTCATTTTCATTATTCAGCCTGACATGTTTACTGCTCCAAAATATTTTTTAAATAAATATATTGTGTTCAAAGGGGAAAAAAAGTTTTAGTTTTTTACACAGAGATTTAATAAGAATATATTTTAGAGCAGTGATCACAATACCGTGAAACCGTGATATTTTTATCCAAGGTTATCATACCATATCATATCAGAATCTTATACCGGCCCACGCCTACTGTCATCATGGTTAGTTTTGAAACAAACATAAAACGGATGTAAAGGCGGATGTAAACAAAGTTTCTGATCTGAGTAATGTGAAGCTACACCTTTTTCCATTAAAAAAATACACACTTTTAATAATGACAAACAGCTGTGTATAATGAAAATACAAGACTTGAATTCATTCAGTTGTTGTAAACTTCTCAAATCGTTTTGTTTTAGACTACAAATTAGTCAAAAAACCCCCCACAAAATTACATTTTCGTTGTTTCTTTATTTTCTAGAATGGGGTGCTTTTCCCAAAACCATGGGCAGCCAACTCAAGATCTCTAGTTCCTTCATTACAAACAAAGTTCAGCAATTCAGTGTTTCCCGAATATATACTGTCCTAGCAAACATTCACAAACAGCATTACAAACTTGTTTGGTTGGACCTACACCTCCAGAGCTATTGTTAGAAGTAGAGTTCCTGGCTGTGTTCTATTCTGAATTATCCACCCTATGCCCTATTCCATTTGAACACTTCACCATATACTCGGAATCATTTTAAAAGCTTAAAGTTGTCTTGTTCAAATTTTATGTAATTTTCTTTTAAAGTTCTTATTACAGTTCAGTTTATGAACTTCAGATTGACAACTGTGCTATCTTCATAGTGCACTCCCATAACATTTATGCCATTTCAAACGCAGCAGTGACTCGTGAAGAAAGCTACATTTACAATCAAAAACCTCTGTTACAACATTTCCAATGACTGTTAAAACAAACGTTTATGTTAATGATTTTAACTCGTATAGAAAATTGATCTGTAGTCTACACTGTAAAAAATGCTGTTTCGCACATTTCTTTCACGTTGTCCCAACACAAATTGATTAAATAAACTTAATGGTTTTTCTAAATTTAAGTGGACTGAACTTAAAACTATTAAGTTGTCCCCCAAAAAACGCAAGAATTGGGATGTTTCAGCTCATTACAGAGAAGTATTTTGAACAAGCAGCAAACATCTTCTTTTTTTTGAGTGTATATGACATATATGCAACATTTCTGCAGTGGTTTGAGTATGTTTATAAAATTGTAAAAGTAATTTATTCAAATAAAAAATACACTTTTGAAAAATGTAATTTCTGAAACGTGTCATTTTATAGGCTACAAATAAATAAAAATATATATTTTTTACGTCTTTCTATGACCATATATATCTGATTTCAGTATGAGATTACATGTCATTGTAAATGGGTTTAAGTTGTGTTTATAATAGTAGAGTATAATATGGAATATTCTCAATAATGTTTGTAAAAGAAAGGAAATACTTGTGTCGTTTACCTCAGTGTTTCATTTAAGATTGCAGGGATAAAGACAGACCGAGGCAAGCAAACTAAATGTTTATTACCAAAACTCATAAAGGATAAAAAAAATAATCCATCATATGTGTGTAACAATAGTTTCTGTACCAAAACAAAAAGCATCTATTAATGCGAATTTCCTCTTAATAAGTTGTAACTCCACCCCTTTAGAACATCATTAGAGATATTTTATGTTAACTAACATGACTAAAATTACAGATCTGAAGGAGAGAATAGTTTTTTCCCCCAGACGCTTCATCATACTATGGTTGTTCATCTGTGAGTTACATTGTTGTTTGGGAAACGCACCCCTGGAAATGACTTAAATCAAGCCCGCTGTTTTTCTAAACTGTCCAGGGGTCTCATTTATAAACATGGTATACACAAAGTGGGGGTGGAAACACGTGTACGCCACTTCTTATACAGAACATTATGATCTATAAAAAGCAAACTTGACAGGAGAATGTGCGCAGCTTTAAGTAAACGCTAAGTAAACACATTTCACTTAAATATTGACTTAATGGAAGCACTTTAAATCATCATATAAGCCATAATAATTAATTAATTAATAAATAAAAATGTATTCTGGTGTACATGTGTTTTAGGAAAGTTTCTCCACAACGTTTTATAAATGAGACGTCAGGAACCTTAACTGATTTGATTTGACACAAACATACACTACTATTTAAACATTTGGTTGTCAGTGAGAAATATACTTTTTAAGGACGCATTAATTTGATCACAGTGCATTTCTGTTTGTAATAATATTCACTATAACACAGATTTGATGTTTTTTGATTCAATAAAAGCAGCATTGGTGAGAATAATACAAAAGAATTATTTTTAAAATCCTACCCACCCCCCAAAACCTCTGAACGGTAGTGTAGATTTATCATTATCCCTCATAAATGGAAAAGCTGACTCACCTGTCTCTGACTGTAGGATTCCTTCAGTTTCTTTAAATGTGTCGTCATCTTCACTTTAAAGTGAATTTCACTGTTGTCCTGCAATATGAAAGGAAATCATCATGTTCAGTTCTTTTCATATCAGTCATTATAAAAGAACAGCTGGATTGGTTTTGAACGGTAATAGGTTTAATTCTGGGTTGTAAACCTGAAAACCTGCATTTCCTAGAAAACAAGTGCTTTAACTCACCTGACCGATCACTTTGAGTTTAATATACTCTCCATCCTTCTTCTCGCCTCCATCACTTGAGGGCTTGGTCTCCTATTAAAACAAAATATTCATTAAAATTGGGATTGAATTCAGTAAAATATTGACTGAAGATCGTATAATATTAAATAGATCAGATTTCAGTTAGTTATAAAAATGCAGAACATTGTGAGTGTTTTGTTATTATTTTAAATACTATATTAAAGAGCCTGTGTGTGTGTGCTTTGACTGTAAACACACAACCTGCTCTTCTATCGCGGACTGATAATACGAGCACCAAACCGAACACAAACCAACATAAACAAATAACAAATAATCCTAATAACCATATCTAAAATCAGTGATTAAAAGCTAATTCAAATGTTCAGCATGGTCTATCAGCTCAAGCTATTATGAACTTTGCTTTCAGGGCCCACAGCAGCTAACTAGCACACATGCTAATTGGACGCTTTGAGGAAGAAATTCACATATTTTTCACATTTACGAACACAGTAAACTGGACTAATGTGTGAAATGCAAGAACCAAAGACAATGCACAGTTTAAAACACTCAAACAGTTTTATCCAAAATACTTTCCAAACCACAGTCAGCTAAGCAGCTAGACAGGCTAAAAGCTGGGCCCTCTTATTTTCATTTTCTATAAATCCGTCTTTCTCGTCTGCTCTCACGATAAGTTCGATTCAGCATCACAGGTTTAGACTCACCGTGTCTGACATGATATCCCGCAATGTGCAGCCCTTCTGTAGATCAAGATTGCTTGATTTAAACGATACAGTGTTATGTACAGTAATGTGAGGTTTTGCTACCAGCAGACCCACAACACAGCGTCGTTGACGTCATTGGAAAGGGGCGGGACTTTCTATGACACTGGGTCGTTGAACAAACCAGCGGTGTTTTTCTCATCACGCTCTTTCTGATTGGTTCCAATCGCCATCTAAGATGTTGCTATTGGATAACTCTGGAAAACATAGGGAGGCCCGTATTTTGCAAAAACCAAAAAACACACGCCAGTTTCACACGGGTATTCAAAGGATTCACGAAATAATAAAATAATGCAAAAACAATGTGACAACTACACCACCTGTCAAAAGTTTGGAAATGTTTTTGAAAAGCTATTTCTTCTGCTCACAAAAAGTACTATTGTAAAATATTATTTATGATAGTTTTGTATTTGATTTGATTTAAAGATTTTTAATTTATATCAATATCTGTATTGTCACCATCAATACTCACCACCGGTGTCACATGACCATTCAGAAATAACTCTAACATACTGATTTGATGCTCAGAAAACATTTCTAATTATTATCCAAATCGTTGTGCTGCTTCATATTTTGTGGAAACTGTGATTACCATTCAGAAATACAATTAAAAAGTTTTTTTTTTAAGTCTTAAAAAAATTATTTATTTAAAAATGTATTTATAAAGTATTTATCAAGGACAAATTCAGTGGATCAAAGGTAATATTAAAAACCTGTATAATGTTACTAAACATTTTAATTCAAATACATTTTCTTCAGAGAATTTTGAAAAGCTAAATGTATTGTGTATTTTAACAAAAATATCAAGCAGAATTATTATTAATCATAGAGCACCAATTAAAATTGACCATAACAGAGCAACAATTAAGGAATAGAATGATTCTGAAGGATCATGTGACTTTCATTGGAATATTAAATATATTTACATACAAAACAGATGTTTAAAATTTAAATAATATTTCATATTATAATAGTTTATTCGTTGTAATCTAATTAATGCAGCCTATTAAAGACATTCTAAAACATTTAAACATCTTATTGTTTTTAAACTTTTGTTTAGTGTATTATTATTATTATCATTTAGAATATAACATTATCCAAAGTATTTATTCTATATACTATGAACATGTATATATTTATTTTATACCATGTGAACATAAAACTCGAAAACTGAAAATCAACACGAGGTGGTGGTGCATGAAAATGAGGCTGTGACTAGTGCACATGCGCACATTTCAGTGGCAGTATTGCGCATGCTCGTCCTGTCCCATGTGCGCCTCGTGGAGAGCGACTTCTTGTAGCGGAAGGCTCTCGATGTGGGGAGCTCGACCTTAAAATTTATTTAGAGCAAGAAAAACTGTTTAAAAAATGTTAGTGTTATTTGAAACTGCCGCCGGCTATGCCATTTTTAAGGTAAGCATATTTGTTATGGTGATCAAATGTATTTTTAGACGTTTTCTTGCAGTAGTGTTGCTTTTGCGGTTACTCTTAGCTAGCCGGCGTAGTTAGCAGGGCTGTCCGAGACTTTCAGAAAGTCAAAACAAACTGTCTAACAATTTTGGTGCATGCACATTCTATGTATATATAAGTAAATTTATAGTTGACTCGTTTTTCCAGTGCGGTGGGTCAGTGATGGTCCAGCGGGTCTCGTGTGGCCTGCTCTGCAGCACAGCCACGTTGTCTCTTCAACGCTTCTCTACACACACAGTTAGTCGAGTTAGGACAATTTTCAAACTAGTCAGGCGGATAAAATATAATTTAGTAGTTGCCAAATAGACGTACCAACTGTTTTACCTACACAAACAATTCTTAGGAAAATAGTTAGCTTAAATGTGGCTCAAGTGACGTCGCATGTTTCCACATGGTCGCTCGGTGTCGACCACTTTAAGGTTTTGTATAATTTTAGTATTTAGAAAGATGGTGTCTGTCCACTTTAATCAACAGGCTTTTGTGTTGTCCAGGTCCTGGATGAACAAAAACTCCAGCAGGTGGACAGCCTGTGGAAGGAGTTTGAGACCCCAGAAAAAGCCAACAAAGTGTGAGTTTTACAGTAGAAATGTATAATTTTATGTATAATGTTGCCTTGTCTCAGAAATTAATGTTGTTCAAGTCGAATTTCTGAAAACAAATAGTTTTTAGTAAAGAATCGAACTTGCTTTAAGACCCTTAAAACACTATATATATATATATATATATATATATATATATATATATATTTATTTATTTATTTTAAGATTTCAAAGATCGTCATATTTTGTTTTCAGGTAATTTTACACTATGTATGGAGTATCATTTGGTGTCAGCAATGCTTTTTGTTAATTTATCTATGAAGATTTAATAAGTGTCAGAACTTGTGAAAAATATTTTTGCATGCTCCCTATTGTCAATTTGTATATGTACACCTATTGATGAACATTGCAGCATGTAAAATTACTTTTCATATCTCTTTAGAAGCTAATGCAAGTAAAATAAATTTTAGTCTTGACTTGTCAAAGTAATGTACATTAAAAATAATTCATATGGCATCAATATGGGTAGTTTTCAGATTAGCCATTGTTACAAATTCACAAGTTATACGTTCATTTCAGTCATGATTTTCATTTAGATTGTATAGGTTTTAACATTTCACCTGTCAAATATGTAGTTTCAAATGTTTACCATCCTTCTGCAATCACAGTCTGTTAAGCTCACTATTTGTATTTGTTTTTTTCAGGGTAAAACTGAAGCATTTCGAGAAGTTCCAGGACACAACAGAAGCTCTCGCAGGTAACATTTCCATATTGATAAGCCTTAATAATGGAGACCAAACTCTTAAAAGTTCTTCATCTGTGTGTCTATGATGTTTCTGTTCATCCAATTCAACCATGAGGTCACCAAACAGTTATTCGTCACTACCACTGAGACCACTATTATCTCATTCTCAATGTATATGATGCAAGACAATACAAATAAGAGTATTCACATTCAAAATCCTTGTGTATCATCAGCGGCCACAGCCATGGTGGAGGGCAAACTGGGGAAAAGTCTGAAAAAAGTTCTGAAGAAGGTTGTGGCCAAAGAGGCTCACGAGCAGCTGGCCATCACTGACGCTAAACTGGGAGGAGTCATTAAGGTAAACTGCAGGATTTCAGGTGTAAATGTGCTGAAATCGTACTGCAGATATTTGCACTGTGAGAAACAACAAGCTGTGATGATGATGACCATGCGTCATATTGCTGAAAAATCATGAGGCTTTTTTGTCACTACCTCATCTGAGCTTGTTTATTCCTTAAAGAGTCATTTATTGAAGGTAGAATTTATTTAACCCTCTTATTACTTTGTCCTTTTAGTTTATATTTTAATCCTCCACCTAATATCACCATATTCAGGCTGTTAATCGCTTTTTCAACTGACAGTTAACGTTTATGCAAGTAAAGTCAATATTGAGTTTGAATACACTGTAAAAAATGCTGGCTTCCGCAGTCGATTTGTGTTGGGACAACATGAAGAAATTAAATCATTAGTTTTTACTAATTTAAGTGGATTGAACGTAAAAATTAAGTTGTTAAAAAAAAAAAAAAAAAAAAAAGAATTGTTGTTTCAGCTCATTTTAAATTAGTGTTTTGAACAAACAGCAAACATAATTTTTTGAGCGTATGTTCCAGAGTAACATTACCTGCATATCACTTAAAATAGTGTCACGCATTTGGGCTATTTTGTGCAAATTTTTAAATATGTAAAAAAAGATGTTTAGAAAAAGAGATTTGGAGGGTTAAGCAGTAGGACGCCTTGCCTTGAACTGTCCTGAAGCGCGATTGTCCCCTCTCCCCCTCTGTCTGCACTCACATTGCATTTTATAGATTAGTGTGAGTGCACCCTCAGTTTCAGTATTATCACTCTTGTGCACTGTAATAGGGTATATGCACATGGTCTTTTAATTTTCAGTAAGCCAGCTCAAGAGCTTCTGGTGAGCTGTCATGCCATTACAAAATCGCAGCATTAAAGATCTGGTTTCTTTAAAAATCAATGATCTTCACTGCCTGACTGAGATACGATATAAAGTGAATCTCAGACTGGACAAGAAGGACTGCATTAAATTCAATTGTTCTCCGCCATGTCTTTAAAATCTGAAAATGTATTTTACCACAGTATTTTCAATGGCATTTCAGCATTCGCCTGCTGATCCTGGTGGCACTTGAGTTTAAATGGTCTTTCATCTTGTTTTAAGCTTGAACAACTAAATGAATAAGTCTAGTTAGCTGATTATATTTTAATTACATCACAACATTGATGCTGTAAAAGGAACCTTATAAAATTGAAAATAGTCACATTAACCTTTTGCCTGAGGTTTATCAGTGGCTGAAAAACCCTAGCTTTGCAAAAACCCCATTGCTTTAGAACAGCCTTTTGTTTACACTGAGACTCTGTTGCCCCCTGCAGGAGAAGCTGAACCTGAGCTGCGTGCACAGTCCTGCTGTTGCTGAGCTCATGAGGGGCATCAGAAACCAGATGGAGGGGCTCATCACAGGTCTTCCTGCCAGAGAGATCGCTGCCATGTCTCTGGGTTTAGCTCACAGGTTAGTTTATAGTTTAAACTCAAGATCATATGCACTCTACGCTCATGTCGATGATTATTTTGTGCTGACTGACTTTTCTGACGATATTATTCAGCCTTCGTCACTACCACTGAGATGCTGAGCAGATATTCATGTCTCAACGTATACAAGATTTGTTCAGCAATTGACTGGTTTTCATTGTATCTTCTAGTCTTTCACGTTACAAGCTGAAGTTCAGCCCAGACAAGGTGGACACCATGATTGTTCAAGCAATCTGTAAGAAACATCTTTATTTACTTATTATTATTATTATTATTATTATTATTATTATTATTATAAGTTGGCCTGTTTATAAATGGGAGGTGTTTTAATGAAATGTACACTTGATTCACTTTTTCACATGCAGCTCTGCTGGATGATCTGGATAAGGAGCTCAATAACTACATCATGCGCTGCAGGGAATGGTACGGCTGGCACTTTCCAGAGATTGGCAAGATCATCACTGATAACCTGGCATACTGCAAGACTGTCCGCAAGATTGGTTAGTCTTTCCAACAAAAAGCGAAAGCATCCATTTTTCGGTTTTCCTTACAAAGTGTTATGCAATGAGGTGTGAAATTACACTGATAATTCAAATGAAATATAAATGTGCAAGTTAGAGAATTAAGATTAATTTTAATTAAATATAAAAATTGAAGTTTACACACTATGTAAGTCCAAACTCATAATAAATTTCACAATTTAATGTTTTCAATTAAAGCTGAAAGATTTCTGTCCCTGCATTTAAATGACTGCTCAGCCTGACATGAAGAGGTCAAAATCTAAATTCTAAAGAGATTACTTAAACATTTTCACTATTTTCATTTTCTATTAAAGTTTGCACATAAAACAATTGCTTCATATGATTGAATTATATTTCAGGCTTAAATTCACATATAAACTGATCCATAAAACACACAGAAGCTCACACAAATCAAGCAAGCTTACTTGACCGTTTGTCATCAAATTTGAATGGTGTAAACATTGTTTCCTGGTGTTTACATGCGAATTAAGGGTTAAATATTTCTCTACATCATAAATGTCTCTAGAAGACCTAAATTTAAAAGCTTATTTGATATGGATTCATCATTTATCAGCAAAAGAGCATTTATAAAGCATCAGTTTTGAAAAACTTTGAATAGTGCCTGAAATCTTATTTAGATTTGATTAATAAAAAATTCTTATTTGTGTTCTGATATCTTAACAATGAATTGACTAAAGCTACATTTTTATCTGATACAATGTTGTCTTTTTTTTTTTCATACGTCTAGGTGATCGGACAAATGTGGCAACAACAGAGCTGTCTGAGTTTCTGCCAGAAGAGATCGAGGCGGAGGTGAAGTTGGCTGCAGAGATCTCAATGGGCACAGAGGTGTCTGAGGAGGACATTGCTAACATCATGCACCTGTGTGACCAGGTGTGGTAAACAACAGTTTGGCTGAAGCATCTTGAATTTAAATTGGTTTACTGGATTGAGTTCTCATCAGTAGTTAACCTTCTAGTGTATTTATCTTTTTTGTCTCTACCTCAAGGTTATTGAAATATCCGAGTACCGCACACAGCTGTATGATTATCTGAAGAATCGTATGATGGCGATTGCGCCGAACCTCACAGTCATGGTGGGAGAATTAGTGGGAGCCCGTCTCATATCTCATGCAGGTGAGCACTGGATAGCTGAAGAAGAAAAATAGGCATAACATTTGAAGCATTTCGTTTTTCATCACAGGATTGTGATTGGTACATTAGGCTTTTTGGGGGAATTGCTTTTCGTTTAGAGTTTCAGAGATCCAAGTGAAGATAAATTGAGTTATTGTTAACTAAATCTAGAAGTTATTCTAAACATCAATGTTTCCAGCCTTCCTGAACAAGCAATTGTAGGTTTGTAACAAATCTGCATAGGACTTATTATGAACTTCATTAGTTTAATGTGAGGATCTACTCTGATACTCAAATTGAAGTAACTGGGGACCAAAAAGTTGGTTCATGCTGTTAAAGGGACAATTCACCAAGAAAGGAAAATGTACACACCCTCAAGTGGGTTCAAACCCATTCCTCTAAAGTTTGGATATGGTAAATG
The DNA here is from genome assembly GCA_903798115.1 of Danio jaintianensis. Taxonomy (NCBI): domain Eukaryota; kingdom Metazoa; phylum Chordata; class Actinopteri; order Cypriniformes; family Danionidae; genus Danio; species Danio jaintianensis. The sequence goes on from CAIGQV010000919.1 coordinate 7,831,835, forward strand.
AATGTTTAGGTTTCAACATCTGCTGCAAGCAATAGACCAATCACAACAGACTGGTCCATCTGTCCAATCAAAGTAGAGTTTAGAGACCAAATCCTGGAACCACCTGTTTGACACTGTGAGAAAAGATCTGATATTGCTTTCATTTTCTCATAATATGTATTGTTTAAATTTTGAATGAATGTAAACCTATAGAAGACCTTCAAAACAAACAGTCTCTTTTTAAAATGGCAAAATAGGGGTTCTTTAATGTACTTGTGATTTGAACCTCCACCCAGTATATAATTCAGCATTTTCTTTGATTTGTGTCATCTTGAATTATAAACTTGACTTTTTTCGTCAGGGTCTCTGCTGAACTTGGCCAAACACCCTGCATCCACCGTACAGATCCTCGGGGCAGAAAAAGCTCTGTTCCGCGCTCTGAAAACCCGTCGGGATACACCGAAATATGGTCTCATCTATCATGCCTCTCTGGTGGGACAGACCACAGCCAAGAACAAGGGTAAAATCTCCAGAATGCTGGCGGCCAAAACGGCGCTCGCCATACGTTACGATGCGCTGGGTGAAGACACCAATGCAGAGATGGCAGTGGAAAACAGAGCCAAGCTGGAGGCCAGACTACGCTTCCTGGAGGAGAAAGGGGTTAGTGGATATATTTTAGTTTTAATCATGTTACAAGCGGTGATGAAGATGACTTGGATGTCACAGTCCTGAAAATAACATGTGGGTTTTTTGTCACTACCTCTTCTGAGCTTGGTTTTCTGTACAGCACTTCTTTTATAAAGCAAGACGTTCAAGTGAATGCATTTACAGTCAATGATAAATCCCTGATGTAGTTTTGTCGGTTTTCTCTTCTAGATCAGGCGCATCAGCGGTTCAGGCAAAGCTCTGGCAAAGGCTGATAAATATCAACACAAGAGGTGAGTGTTTCTTTATGGCTGACTGTACTTCATATTGAAGTGTGTGCGCGCAAGGGTCTGGAAAATCACTTTAATTGCCACTGAGTGGTATAGTACGGTTTGGTATGCTTTTATTTCCACGTTCACTGTCAAAAGGTACTAAAAAGCGAACTGTACCATACCACTTTTTGGGTACCTAGCACAACAAAGGGGTACCAAAAGGTGGAGCTAGATGTGCAGCTGAACGCTATTGGTTTATAGAGAAATGTCACTAGCGCATGCACAAGCCAGGAGAATAAAAACAAAGGAAGCGCCATTTTTAAATGCACAGCCGAGACATGACACCATAATATATACATAAAGTAACGAGCCACAAGCATGCCTATTTATGTGTATAAAGCATCTGTTTTGTATATCATATGTGAATTTCCTCAAGCGAGAATGACATAGACTGCAACTTTGTTGTACACCTCGTCAACTAAAAGGGTACCGTTGGTACCATTTGGCAGTGGAGACACGAGCCCGATAAAGGTGACCAGTACCACTCTGTGGAAACAAGGCATAAGAGCCATTAATAGTTTTGAATAAAATGTTAATTTGTATTATCTATTTTATAAAATGCTTATAAAATGTCTTAATTTTAAACAAGAATAATATATATTTACAAGATTTATGAGAAAGCTGGGGGGAAATATCTGTATAGATGCATATAACAATCAATATATACGGCCTAAAATCATTAACCTATTGTCATTTACTGTAAATGCTGTTAATGAATGTTATCTGAAATTTTGAAGACACTTTATTAGTACTTAATAAAAAAAATAAAATTAAATTCTCATAACACGTCTAGTAGTGGTGTAACGGATCACACTACGGTTTTTGAGTCACGGATCGGACCATTTTTCGGATCAGCAAAAAAGTGATTCATACACGTGATTTGAATCACTCGGGAGGCGATCTCTCTGCGATTTTGTTATAAATGTTGGATTAACCTACGAATTCAAAAACAGTTGTTAATCTGCGGGTCACGTGCGTTCCGAACTGTGGGTTGTGATTTGTACGGATCAACCGTGATCCGATACACCCCTTATATCTAGTAATGGCCAATCCAAAGAACTGATGGTAAATTTGAAGTGCCATTTTATCAATTTTTTTTATTTTTGCTGCTTGTAGTTTTAGTTCAAGACAGAATCCTGAAAAAAAAGTTTATTAAAGGAATAGTTTACCCAAAAATGCAAATTACCCCATAATTTACTCACTCTCAAGACATCTTTGCTGTATATGATTTCTTTTTTTCCCCCTCAGACAAACAGTAGTTTTGAATTATATCCTTTCTCTTTCATGCTGTATAATGATGTTTGATAGTGGCTTTTATTTTGAAGCTTTCAAATTCCGTGATTTAGAAAGTATTCTTACAAATACACATCGATTTGCTTCATAAGACATGCATTAAGCCCCTGGTGGTCTATGGGTTTGTTTGATAATGGATTTATGCGGAAGCATATTTTAGCAAATTAAAGCCACTATGCAACACCATTATATCAAGGATAAAATGAAAACTACTTTGTTCGTCTGACTGATAAAAGACATATACACTGAGGATGGCTTGAGTAAATGATGGGCTAATTTTCATTTTTGGGTGAACTAATCCTTTAAGGTTTCCATAAGAGCGCCTTGTTTCTTGAGTACAAAATCACCAAATTAAAATGGCTTAAATCTGCCAGAAATTCTGCTTTTTCATCACAGCAATAAATTACTGTTTTTAATACAGAACATGATCTTTTCACTTCCTACCAGTGACGTAAAGGTATATGACCCGTCTGGTGACTCAACACTCCCCACCGTCTCGAAGAAGAGGAAGATTGAAGAGGTCGAGGAGGCTGGAGAGGAAGACCAGCCCATAGAGGCCAAAGCCAAGAAAGTGAAGAGGGAAGCCCCCGTGGAAGGTGAACATCCATACAGCATTACGCTGCAGGTACTGACACAGGTTACTTTCAGATGAAGATTAAATGAATTTTTATCACAGGAGAGGCTGAAACGGAGACACCAAAGAAGAAGAAGAAAAAGAAGAAGACCGAGGAGGAACCCAAGCAGGAGGAGGAGGAGACAGCTGTCAGCCCGGTAGAGGAGGTCAGTCATAAATTCATCTGACTCATGATCCCACATCTGGATAATAATTCGCTCAAGTCCAGTTCACAGGGTGCCGTGAGGTCTTAAAGTCTTGAAATGTCTTTGAATTTAAATTTTAAAAACAAAATTTTAGGCCTTAAAAAGGTCTTAAACTTCCAAAAATTTTGTAGGTCTTAAATCATTTTAAATGGGTCTTAATTTTCCTATGTCTATGTAAAGCTACTGTCACCCATCTGATCAGTTCTTATCAATAAAACATTTTAACAGAAGTTAAATTTTTAACTCTATTTGACAATAAGATGTAATTATCTTCTTTACAATAACATGTTTAAGTTCTCCATGTATTTTGGACACCTTGTTCTGCGTACATTATAGTTTTTAAAACAAAAAAAAACATTGTTGAAATAAGGGCATGTATACAACTAGAGTTTGCTTGTTTTGACACATTATTGAAAATGTGGCTTAAAAACAACTAAATTTAAAATTCTTTTTGATGAGACAAGTAAAAACCTTTTTTTTTCATTGGCCCAATCGTGCCATTAGAATTTTTTTAGTCCTTTGTTTTACATTTCATTCATAACGGCCTTGAAAAGGTCTTGATTTGACTTGGTAAAAACCTGCAGAAACCCTGAGTTCATCTTAGCTCACACGTATGATCACACCAGTGTGATTTAGGACATTCAGAGCGCATGTCAACAGCTGCTAAAATTCAAATCTAGAAATTAAGGCATAGAAAGATGAACTGTGCTTGTCATAAATCACAATCTATCACTGTTTTTAACCAAATAACATTTACTTTAGATTTCAGGCATTCAAATATACCACTACTAGCAAAACAACATTTATGGTTTGTAAAATACACGTCTATGGAGATGCCAATAATTCTTTTTAAATATAACTGAACAATGCTTTAATGCTTTAAACAAAATTATTAATGAACATGATGTAAATCCAGCATCTCTGAGCTCTCTTACTGTGTAGACTAAACATGACAGCGCCCATCTCTTGTCATATATCAATTAATGTGATCATTAACTGGTTTAAAGTTATATAATCAGGACGTTTGTCAATATTTGAAGTTGGGGAAAAAGAAACAAAGTATGATAGATACAAATCATTAGGACTGCCTTGTCCCATGATAAACTCGACACTTTGCCATGGAAACTGAAAAGCGATGCGTTCTAAATAAGTCAAAATAAAAAAAACATTGTCCAGAAGGGTCAGCTGCAGTATTTAAAACGGGTTCAGATTTGATTTAGTTCCGTTGTATTCTTTTATTATTTGTGCTTGTGTTAAAGAGTTAGTTCACCTAAAACTAAGAATTGTCATTTATTCACCCTTTACTTTTTTTTGTTCTGTTCAACAGTTCTTTTGAAAAATGTTACGACATTCTTCAAAGTATCTATTGTGTCCAGCAGAAAAATTAAACCCAAAAGTTTGAAACCACTTGACTTGAGTAAACGTTTCTTTGGTTGAACTAGGAGTAAGTTTTGTAGATTTAACAAGTTGCTGCTTCTATGCTTTTATAGTCGACAAAAAAGAAAAAGAAACGAGCAGCTGTGGTGGAGCCGAAAGAAGAGCCAGAAGAGGCTGCAGTAGAAGAGGTGAGAACCGTGGTACAAAAACAATCTTATTATATCATGTTTATATTTTGAAGCCCTAAAATCTCCTTTCTTTCACAGACGACAGAAAAAAAGAAGAAAAAAAAGAAAAAGGTAAAAGAGGACGAATAAACGAAACAGGACTCTTTCCATGAACTTTTTGTAAATAAGACATTTTTATAGTGTTTTTGGACATTATATGGACATTATCCCCCTCTCGAACAGTTCCATTGGACTATTGTCATTTGTTTAAAAAAAATATACATTTAATTTTTTAATTATAGGATATTTTCTCCACGCATTGCTTGATTTGTGAGAGAAAAGTCCATAGAATTCATACGTTTGATCCCGTGCATTGAGTTTTTCTAGATCATGCAGTTCAGTTTGTCTTTTATCAATCAATGTTTTTAGTTAAAAGTGAGAACTGGGTCAAACTAAAGACATCTCTGTGAGCTTTGTGATGTAAAACTGGGTCATTTGTGTGTCAGCTTTATTAAATACCGGATGTTTCTAGCATGTGGGCTCATTGACGTTTTGATTGAAACCAACATGGTTAAATGTTTTTGTTGTAGGATCATTATGCAAAAGTACATTGATTTGTAGTATAGAAAGATATTAACCTCCGAACTAATGGATCATTTTCTACTTAATCATTCCATATTGAAATCCAATTGCAAAGAAGAAATAAGAATTAGCATGAATTTAGTGGAGATGAAGTTGTGGACCATGAGAACATTTAGCCAAAATCGTAGGATGAAGTACTTCGTGTTTTATTTGTGTGTTTTACATTCCTCTCTGGTTCCTCCTCTTTCCTTGTTCCAGTAAGATCAAGCCAAGTCAAGAAGCTTTGCCAAAATGCAGCATAAATTTAGCCGGCCATCAGTGTGTTCTAGGTCTAATGAGCAGGAGATTGAGCAGCTATTTTGGTTATCTCTTTAACATTAGAGGAAGACAGAAACTGGATATCACCGAGCCAAGACGCCAGTAAATCAGATTTGTGGTGAAAAGCAGCTCATTTTTAATTTTGCTAGGCAAAAAGGTAAAGCCCTTTATTATCTGAAGATGCTCTCAAGCGTAAAATGTTAAGCCGCATACATGTCTTTTTTTCCATATGGTGAAAACGGTGGCTGAGATAATATTAGATGAGACTTTTACTTCTGATGGTACCAGGAATCTCTATGTACATAATAATATTAAATTAAATTATTTAAACATCCTAACTCGGGGTTCCCACACTTTTTGAAAGTACTTTAATTTCAGAAATGATTTCAAGGCCTGGAAAGTACTTTAAAAACAAACATGGGTCATTTGAAAGTGCTTGAATTAAATTTTAAATGGAAATGTATTGGTGTTATTTCAACAATTGTCATGCTGCTGTCAATAACGGAGCACACACACAAAAAGAGAAATTAATTAAAAAAATCTTAAACTTAAATCTTGTACAAGAACTGTGACCAATAATGCACATTTTAATCAATACATCAGAAACTGCATTTGAATATTACTAGTTTTAAATTCAACATTTTATTAAAGTACTTTGTTTGAACATTATCTTTATTTTTTTAAATTACACATTCAAAACATCATTACTTTGACATTTTATGTAAATAGTGTAAGCGAAATGTTAAGTACAATAGAAACTTTTATGGCACTAATGCTGGCGGTGTGAATTGATAGTGGGAATACAAGAATAAGTTATACAATTTAGTGTTTTCATTTTAAATGATAGAACTTTTTTTTGTTTTGTTTAAAAAAAAAAAAAAAAAGATTTACCTAATGGTTTGAAGAAATGTTGTAAAGTGTAAATATTTACCATTACAATTAAATCTCTAACCTGTTTGAATTTCTTTTGATTAATACAAAGGAAGATAATTGGCTTCAATAATATTTTTTGTTTCTACTATGGATGTTAAATGTCTGCTTTTCTCACACAATTCTGAGTATCTTGTTTCTGATTAACAGAAGAAAAATTCATGTTTAGCGTTGGAAATTGTCGTTTTCAGGCTATCCCTTTAACTATCCATTTATAAGTATTTTGGTGCTGTGATTCAATGTTCATAAATTTGATAGGGATTATTTTTTTGCTCTGAAAAAAAAAAAATACTATTTAAAAAGTGCATCTTCAAATGGATAAAATTTATATTTAGCTTATGCTGGGGGGGGCGTCAACTTCTGACCAATATATACCTGCCCAAACAACATTTTATAATGATTGTGGAGTCGCTTCAGAGTAGTTCATAATCAAGTGAATGTTTATCATTTGCATGTGTTTTTAAGGCCTGTAACTGAGCATTTCAAGAAGGTTTATAGCATTCAGGCACAATAAATTGAGCCATTTGAAACTTGAACAAAGATCATTTTTAATTATATTGTTTACAAAATGATGGCGAGTGCTATTTTACATCTGATTATTGATTTCTGTGTCTGAATTCTGTTAAGACTGCACAGAAAACCCATAAAGCACTGCTTTTTTAACTTCTTTTTTTTTATATTTTTTTTTTTATCTCTGTTCTGTTGTATTTAGCTTTACTTTTAAAATGTTTTATATTTTAAGCATGATTAACTCCCCTATAGGATTAGGGTCCCAGTCAATCTAAATGAATGAGTTATTCATATTTTGTTCATATTGCAATATACACTCACCGGCCACTTTATTAGGTAACCTTACTAGTACCAGGTTGGAGCCCCTTTTTCTTTCATAACTGCCTTAATCCTTCGTGGCATAGATTCAACAAGGTACTGGAAATATTCCTCAAAGATTTTGGTCCATATTGACATGCCACCACATCCCAAAGGTGCTCTATTGGATTGAGATCTGGTGACTGTGGAGGCCATTCGAGTACAGTGAACTCATGTCATGTTCAAGAAACCAGTCTGAGATGATTCGCGCTTTGACATGGCGCGTTATCCTGCTGGAAGTAGCCATCAGAAGATGGGTACACTGTGGTCATAAAGGGATGGACATGGTCAGCAACAATACTCAGGTAGGCTTTGGCGTTGACACACTGCTCAGTTGGTACTAATGGGACCAAAGTGAGCCAAGAAAATATCCCCCACAGCATTACACCACCATCCTGAACCGCTGATACAAGGCAGGATGGATCAATGCTTTCACATTGTTGATGCCAAATTCTTCCATTCTGAATGGAACTGATGCCAAGTTACTGTTGCCTTTCTATAAGCTCAAACCAGTCTGGCCATTCTCCTCTGAAAACAAGGCATTTGTGCCCACAGAATTGCCGCTCACTGGATATTTTCTCTTTTTCGGACCATTCTCTGTAAACCCTACAGATGGTTGTGCATGAAAATCCCAGTAGATAAGCAGTTTCTGAAATACTCAGTCCACCCCGTCTGGCAAGAACAACCATGCGAAGTTCAAAGTCACTTAAATCACCTTGCTTCCCCATTCTGATGCTCGGTTTGAACTGCAGCAGATCGGCTTGACCAGGTCTACATGCCTAAATGCAATGAGTTGCTGGATTAAACAAGATGATTAGACATTAAAAAAAGCCAGCGATTACTCCAAATTTTACATTTCTGTCCAGAGAGGTCATGTTTTGATCTTCGATTGGTCTTAATCACGTGATGCGATTTCACAGGTCAGAGTTCACCAAGCTTGAACTTCTTTTTTTTTTTTTTCAACCAGTTCCAAGTCCTTGTTTGTGTGTATTGCTTTAAGTTTGTTGATCCCTCAATAGACTCAAAATACATTTTCATTTCAATTTTAAATTTAGAAAAAAAAGATTTACACTTACAAAACTTGCTTTTGTGAATATGAAATTTGGCCAACAAAGAAATAAGGATGTATGAAATAAGTATTACTTTCCTTTTTACATTCATGGAAACCAAAGATAACATTCTTATATGTAAATTCAAAATCTGCCTTCACATAATCTTTTATAAAATCAAGAATATCACACCGAAATGTCATCGAATGAGGGCAATTTCAAAATAAATGAACAGAAGTTTCAGGATTCACTAAGCAAAAAGAACAGTTGGTGTTAATATCATTCTTAAGCCTTTTAAGATTACCCTTGTCTGGATAGCATCTATGAATCCGTTTAAAGGCAACTTTTCTTATTTTGTTTGTTATATCAGAAATTGTGGGGAAATGACCAAACTTCCGTGAAATATCAGTTACAAAAAAAATTCAATATGACGTTACATAAGGCACAGTAACAGAATCTTCCTATAAACAGGGCTTATTTTCTTATTGCACTTTGGTAGTTTTTGGCATGAAAGGTGGTTTTTACCAATAAATGTTTTCCACACCAAGCTTGAACTTTCCAATGCAGCGAACTGCGAAACTTGTGGCATGAGCTTGCGTTTCTGGTCTGCCACATTCGCATGCGTATGAATGGAAGTCTACGGAGAGAAAAGTCCAGTGTGACCACGGCTTTACAGTTTATTTTATAAAAACAAATGATTGCTATCTCAGATTTTTCCAATATCATCCAGCCCTACTAATAATTAGAAAGCAAAGAAAAGGATAATTTTAGTAGATGTTAATAGCAGGGAATAAAACTCTTTAGCTTTTTGATTGGATCCTTTGGAGATGTTGTCCCTGTAGATCCCAGAATTTCCTCAATTAATTACAGCATTCAGAATTATCATTAAAGCAGATTTATTCATCCTCGGCTCATCTTTGTTTGGTGAAAACACTCCTTAAATGGTGAAGGAGTTTTGTGGTGGCAGAGATTCTGACAGCAAACACTTGCCCTCGTTCTCTGGCTCCGTAACCCTTGCCTTAGTAGCGCAGTTCTCTCTGGGCCATTCTGGCTATTAACATGAGAAAACGCTTTTATCAGCAACATAGACAGATTTATAGAGTTAGCCTTGACCGTTTCTTATGGACGAGAGCCCACGTTTCACGAAGAGTCGCAGTTCTGGACAAGAATAGCCAAGGATATTTGTGTTTCTCACCACACAAACAAAACACATTTAGCTCTTTGTGGCATTTTTGTAATAAGTATGACTGATAAAGTAGTAAAAGACAAGTGAGCTATAAGATTGGGTGAAGTAAGATAAGTGCTCAGAGTGATTGATGGTGATTTACATCTATGTGAGCCCAAGTTTAAGGGATAATTCACCCCCCAAAAATGAAAACCATTTGAAAATTGTTAGAAACCAAAATGAGTTTGTAGTTTCTGAAGTGACAATCAAATGTAAATATGAATTCCGTAACATTTAAATTTTGTCTGCATTCATATCATGCATGTTTGGTATCTGAAAGTTTTACATCCTAAACCTCGGTTAGATCACACGATTTTGGCACGATTTCCTTGACGTAGGGATTCGCAAACAACAAATAGGCATCGTGACGCAAGATTCAATCGTTTCTTTTCATGTAATGTGGCATAGTTCACGACAACCGATACCATGTCTGGGACGCCTCACGACACCGTCGCAGAGAGTCTAGCATGTTAAATTTTTTTCCTAGTTTTTCACGACGAGTTCCGTCATGTGGGTGACACTGTGCAATAGGAGCACATAATTTCTCAGCTATCTCAGCAGGTGCTCCTGTTAATGGGCCAGGTAATCAAAAAATAGGCTGCATATTTACTTATGGGTGTTTTAAGGTGTTTTAAGCAATTTTATCTGACAGACTGGCACAAATATGCAGACATCTCCATTCTTAGTTTTTGAGTTCTTTCATCCCTCCAACAGAGTTTGTTCTTTCCGAGGTAATCTGAGAACATGTTCAGTGCTGCGAATACATTGCAAAAGCATTTCCTGCTTATTCAAATTTGTCATTAATAGTGAAAACAGTTTAATATAGGCTTCACTGAAACTGTGAATATTTCACTTTAATTTAATTTAGGCTAGATTATTATTTTATTAACTAACCAACACAATCTCATGGGAATTCGTGTTTCGGCGCATATAGTGGACTTGTTTTGAAGCGCTTCACCTCAAATGTTATTCGTTATTCTTGTTTATAGATAACTGACCAACAAAAGACATTAAAATTAAGTAAAATATTATAGCAAACGAAATTCGTTTCAAAAAGATATTTTTTCCAAGAAAAATATACAAATTATTATATTTTTGGTTGTGCCCCTCCACTACTCAAATATACGGGTGGATGATTTGTTTCGCTCCGAGGAAAATAAGGATTTAATGAATGCTTCACTGTGATTGTATCACAAACCTCAGTTATATATTTGCAAATGTTTAAATATGTCATTATTTTAAAGATTATGTCTTGAGCATCTGATTTTTCCTTGCTGCTGCTTATGTGCTTTCATTTTCTTCGTCTCACTCGCAGCAAGTTCAGTTGAGGGTGTGTTTAATAAGAAACCAATAGCAGGAAAATATATATATATTTCTTTAGATTTTAAAGAAAATATCTTAATATTAAAAAGAAATCATAAGTTTGATCCTATTCATATCGTAAGGAATTCCCTTAAATAATGTAGTTATTAGTTGTCTGCAAGCATCAGTGTTTATTGAGATTGAAATAAGATTTAAAAAAAAAATTGAAATAAGAAATATTGTTATAGCAACATTTGTGACTGCTTTGGGAAATAACCCTCGTCATAGACGTCACAGGATGACTGATCATGAAGGAACATAGTCTGGCATGTTTGTTACCCATGACCCAAGTCAAGATTTTATCAAGACAAAAAAGCATAATTTGACATAGTGACTTCATAACCGACAATACAAATCGAGTGATCTGACCGGGGCTTTTACAGTGACCAATTGCTCATTCATTTTTATTGTTTATTTAATTTTTTTGCAAGCCAGCTTAATAGAGTGGCGTTCTTGTCAGGGTTGCCATGTTGTGCTTCTAAAGAATCTTCAGTCTTACACAATCTATTTTATGGAGTTATAAGATTGGCAGGTGCCAGTTGCAATAGTTTGCTGTCTGTTTTTTTTATAATTATTTCGATAAGAGTTTGCGCTTTAGTTTATTATGGACTTAAGGAATGTACATTACAGTTTATTTAGACACTGAGGTTCAGATGTGAATGCATGGTGAAAGAAAGTAGTTCCTCATAAAAAAGGGGTTTTGAGATTTTGTTTTTCATTTACACATTTATGCTGTTCAACTGTTGTATAAAGGCAGTATCATTGCACTGCATTGTTGCACTGTGATGTGTGTGACATGCCATGGTTAGTATCCTAGCAGTGCTTCTATGCAGCCATATCACAGTGCTACTTGATATGGCTCATATATATTTGAATATGTGTACGGTTACACCCCTTTGTTCACACACTCCACTCAGTCCAGATGTGTAATCACTGGGGTTAGACAGAAAAGACCACAGCAGTGCAACAACTGAGGATCCATTTACAAAGAATGCGTCTTTGCATCTGAAAACATTAGTCAGTCAGAGTTCTTCTGATTGGTCCACTGCTCTAGAGCTGACAGTATACGACAAATGAGCGCTGCTGCGAGTAAAAGTTGAAATCGTTTTATCGTACACACGTTGTCTAAAAAAACATGGTGCTACAAAAGACAGAAGTGAGTCCCTTCTCTATGCACACACATACTATTGAACAGTTGTTGTCCGCTGCACCTGCTGTTATGGATGGACACAGTGCTAGCATTTTTATTACAAGAGATTTCAGGATTGAAGCTTACTGAATCTTACATTTAATTCACAATTGTTGTTTTTCTATTGTTTTAGGAGAGGGCTAAGCTTTATTTTTTGAAGGTTTAATACAGTTTCCAAAGTATAAATATTTATTTTTCATTATTGTTTATTTTGTACTTTCGCATCAAGAAGCTCTTCAGTTCTGTTGCTGATTGTGACTTAATACTTTTGCCTGTTCAAAATAAACAGAAAGAGCAAGTACTTGTTGCTTATTCCTGTTATACTGTACCCATACTGAACCGTGACCCCAAAACCGAGGTTCGTACCAAACCGTGACTTCAGTGTACCGTTACACACCTAATATACAGTGCTCAACATAACTGAGTACACCCCATTTTGATTTTTTTTATCCATTTCTCAGTGAATATAGGTAATATATTTTGGTGCATGTGGTGGCGCAGTGGGTAGCGCTGTTGCCTCACAGCAATAAGGTCGCTGGTTCGAGCCTCTGCTGGGTCAGTTGGCATTTCTGTGTGGAGTTTGCCCCGTGTTGGCGTGGGTTTCCTCTGGGTGCTCCGAGTCCAAAGTCCAAAGACATGCGCTATAGGTGAATTGGGTAAACTTAATTGTCCGTAGTGTACAGTCGTGGCCAAAGGTTTTGAGAATGACATAAATATTGGAAATTGGAAAAGTTGCTGCTTAAGTTTTTATAATAGCAATTTGCATATACTCCAGAATGTTATGAAGAGTGATCAGATGAATTGCATAGTCCTTCTTTGCCATGAAAATTAACTTAATCCTGAAAAAAAACTCCACTGCATTTGATTGCTGTCATTAAAGGACCTGCTGAGATCATTTCAGTAATCGTCTTGTTAACTCAGGTGAGAATGTTGACGAGCACAAGGCTGGAGATCATTATGTCAGGCTGATTGGGTTAGAATGGCAGACTTGACATGTTAAAAGGAGGGTGATGCTTGAAATCATTGTTCTTCCATTGTTAACTATGGTGACCTGCAAAGAAACGCGTGCAGCCATCATTGCGTTGCATAAAAATGGCTTCACAGGCAAGGATATTGTGGCTACTAAGATTACACCTAAATCAACAATTTATAGAATCATCAAGAACTTCAAGGAAAGAGGTTCAATTCTTGTTAAGAAGGCTTCAGGGCGTCCAAGAAAGTCCAGCAAGCACCATGATCGTCTCCTAAAGAGGATTCAGCTGCGGGATCGGAGTGCCACCAGTGCAGAGCTTGCTCAGGAATGGCAGCAGGCAGGTGTGAGCGCATCTGCACGAACAGTGAGGTGAAGACTTTTGGAAGATGGCCTGGTGTCAAGAAGGGCAGCAAAGAAGCCACTTCTCTCCAACAAAAACATCAGGGACAGATTGATCTTCTGCAAAAAGTATGGCGAATGGACTGCTGAGGACTGGGGCAAAGTCATATTCTCCGATGAAGCCCCTTTCCGATTGCTTGGGGCATCTGGGCTTGTCCGAAGAAGAAAAGGTGAGCGCTACCATCAGTCCTGTGTCATGCCAACAGTAAAGCGTCCTGAGACCATTCATGTGTGGGGTTGCTTCTCATCCAAGGGAGTGGGCTCACTCACTATTTTGCCCAAAAACACAGCCATGAATAAAGAATGGTACCAAAACACCCTCCAACAGCAACTTCTTCCAACAATCCAACAACAGTTTGGTGAAGAACAATGCATTTTCCAGTATGATGGAGCACCGTGCCATAAGGCAAAAGTGATATCTAAGTGGCTCGGGGACCAAAACGTTGAAATTTTGGGTCCATGGCCTGGAAACTCCCCAGATCGTAATCCCATTGAGAACTTGAGGTCAATCCTCAAGAGGCGGGTGGACAAACAAAAACCCACTAATTCTGACAAACTCCAAGAAGTGATTATGAAAGAATGGGTTGCTATTAGTCAAGATTTGGCCCAGAAGTTGATTGAGAACATGCCCAGTCGAATTGCAGAGGTCCTGAAAAAGAAGGGCCAACACTGCAAATACTGACTCTTTGCATAAAAGTCATGTAATTGTCGATAAAAGCCTTTGAAACGTATGAAGTGCTTGTAATTATATTTCAGTACATCACAGAAACAACTGAAACAAAGATCTAAAAGCAGTTTAGCAGCAAACTTTGTGAAAACTAATATTTGTGTCATTCTCAAAACCTTTGGCCACGACTGTATGTGTGTGAATGAAAGTGTATGGGTGTTTCCCAGTGATGGGTTGCAGCTGGAAGGGCATCCGCTGCGTAAAACATATGCTGGATAAGTTGGCAGTTCATTCTGCTGTGGCGACCCCAGATTAATAAAGGGACTAAGCCGAAAAGAAAATGAATGAATGAATTTTGGTGCATTTGAACAAAACAGATTTATTAAACGGATATATTTATTCAAATGATATTTTAGTCACCGAACATTTTTAGAAATAGATAGATAATACATTTAAATTCTTGCTAAATATAAAAAAAAACATTACAAACTACAAAATTTCAACAAAACTAATTAAAAAATTTTCCATAACATAAATTGGGGTGTACTAATTTTGGACCGTTATTATAAGTTATTTTGCTAGATTAGCTCCAGATTTGGCTTCAGTACTGACTAATCTAATGTAATCTAAAGCTTCCTATAGAACATATTCAATTAAATGAGAGATTTTGTCAGGGGCGCACAAATATATGTTGAGCACTATATATATATATATATTAGTATGTGTATGTATATAGTATGTGTATGTACAGTGCTCAGCATATATAAGTACACCTCTCACAAATCTATCTTTTCAATTAATATTTTTAATAGAAAGCTATATAATATTATATTTGTGCATATACATTAGATTGGTCAGTACTGAAGCCAAATCTGGAGCTTATCTAACAAAATAACTTACAATAACGGTCCAAAAAGTAAATCACCCAAATTTATATGTTATAAAAAAATATTAAATACAAATTTAAAAAAGAGGAAAAATCAAGAGAAGCAAAAAAAATTGTGAAATGTAGTTGAAATTTTGTAGGTTGTAATTTTTTTTCTTTTTGCAATATTTTGCTTGAATTTAATTGTATTATCTTTCAATTTCTAAATATGTTTGGTGACTAAAATATTATTTTAATAAATATATCTCTTTAACAAATCTGTTTTGTTTACCAAAATACATTGCCTATATTCACTGAGAAATGGATAAAAATATTCATTTTCAAAATGGGGTGGACTCAATTATGCTGAGCACTGTATATGTAAAAAGTTAAAAATCGAATAATTCAACAATTAATAAAAATGGTGAGGTACCTCTGGATTATTTTGTAGTATTATCTCTAAATTAACCCCTTAAAACACATTGTGATGAAAGAAAACCAAAGTTTTATTTGAAATGAACAGAAACATGAAGATGTTTTTCTCCTTTGGGATTGGTTTATTCACGTATGGGTTAAATCACAGTGGAAAAAGTCCCAAATAAATTTCCAACATTCAAGCGTTAGCTTAGAACAAAATGTTGCCAAGATAATGAAGATCATTAATTCAGTAAAGTGAATGCAAACCATTGACTGATGTGTGCGTTGCCCTCATTAAGAATGTCTCTTTAATTTATTATTGTTGCATTTGAACACGATGCACATTTTGTTTAGTGCTAATTCTGCCAAATATGGCGGTGCATTCTCAGTCTGGAGTACAGTTTTGTTCAATGTAAAAACGCTGTTACATCTGGAGATGAAAAATATTCTTATGAGGGTTTTGCACAATCATTTAGGCTTAGTGCAGATTTAAAAAAAGCAGAGCTACCCATGATTAAGAGCGCATGGGGGTTCTGCGCTCATGCGTGGTTGCCAAGTGTTCCTTATAACAATCCTCCCTTTCCACTAATCAAGACATTCATTTTATTACTATCAAGTGCAAAACATGCATATTAAACCCAAACACTCAAGATACAGACAGCCAGTGGAGATAAAGTGACCTGCTAACTTAGTTATTTTATTTTTTTAATGGGTAAGAAGGTAATTTTCCAACATTTCCTCTCTAGAAATGCAGATCAAATGATGGAATGCCTGAAAACTTATTTTAAGTTTGAAATAATCTAAATACAGTGAGTTTTACAACGTCTTTGGTTGCAAAATCTTTGTATTCTTGAACATTCTTCATTTTCATAATACTTGCAATATTCTTATTTTTATTACTAGGCCTTTTTACATTCGACTTTTCCCATTTTTTAATACAAAATGGCAAATGAAAACAGAAGAAAAAAAGTTTAGTTGACAGTTATGCATGATGCACTTGAAGCCAAAATTATTAGCCCTTGTGTGATTTTTATTTATTTTTTACTTTTCTTTTTCAAATATTTCCCAAATGATGTTTAACGGAGCAAGAAATTTTTCATAGTATTTCCTATATTTTTTGCCTCTGGAGAAAATCTTATTTGTTTTATTTTGGCTAGAATAAAAATAGTTTTTCTTTTTTTTTTAAAACCATTTTAAGGTCAATATTATTAGCCCCCTTAAAGGGCACCTATGATGAAAATAATTTTTTGTAAGCTGTTTGGACAGAACTGTGTGTTGGTAAAGTGTGTCCACAGTCATATTGGGGGGATATACATTTCCTGATGTTAAAATAGGATCCAAATCCCTCCCATTTTGACGCCGGCTGCAACGTGACGTAGGAATGCGGTTTCCCCGCCCACCGAATTGATTGACAGCCACATATTAACATGTCTCCGTAGTAACGTGTATAATCATATCAACAAGACAGGACGTGTGCAAAACAACCGGGATTAAAAGATCTGTTCAGCTCGCTGTGATCATCAATCATCATCAAATGTGATCAAGAATGAGTTTAACAAGTTTAAAACAGTGCATGTTTGTAATGAATTACAGCGATTTTACCGTCTTTATCACCACAGCCGCGTGCCAGTACAATTATAAAAGAAGATGCTTCAATCCCGGTTTGTGGATGTTAAATCAGGTTTATTTTGCACATAACATAATGGATGTCCATACAGCAGTGGATATTACGTGTATCCTGTCACATTTGCCGTGCAAAAACAGTGCAAAGTTAAACGCGCGCGCTGTGTGTGTGTGTGTGTGTCTGTGTGCGTGAACTTTGTAACGACATTGTGTGTGACTCATCGAAAGGCTTGAATTAACTCCACAACAAATACATCAAATAATCATTGGTAAAGTTCTTACTGTAGTATTTCTCACAAACGTTACATGAGATCTGCTTCCTGCATGTCTGTCGCTGTGCTGTTTATCTGACGCAGCCAAGGCGGAGATTGAGACACACTCTGACAGGCACGTTGGAACGTTGGGCGAGGAGAACTAGCATTAAAGGGACAGGCAACAAAAACAGCTACATTGTGTTTAAAGCAGAAAATACAGATGTTCTTAAAGGTATAATAAATAATCTGATGTGGGTTTTGAGCTGAAACTTTACAGACACATTCTGAAGACACAAAAGACTTATCTTAAATCTTGAAAAAGGGGTAAAATAGGTGCCCTTCAAGAAATATTTTTGTTCCGTTTCTCTACAGAACAAACCATCGTTATACAATGATTTATACCCTAATTAACCTAACTTGCCTAATTAACCTAGTTAACCCTAAATTGCACTTCAAGCTAAATACTAGTATCTTAAACCATATCTAGTACAATATTATGTACTGTCATCATGGCAAAGATAAAAGAAGTTTAAATCAGTTATTAGAAATTAGTTATTAAAACTATTATGTTTAGAAACGTGTTGAAAAAAAATCTTCTTTCCATTAAACAGAAATTGGGGGAAAAATATACAGGGGGGCTAATAATTCAGGAGGGCTAATAATTCTGACTTTAACAGTATATATAAATGTGGCATAATATATAAAACAACCATGTACTTCTAGTGTTTTATCAAAATAAAAAGTAAATAATGTGGAAATATCTAGTATGTATGTGTGTGTGTGTGTGTGTGATTTTAAAACCCCCATTCCCGAGCTTCAGTGTTGTCCAGCAGTTGATATTTCCTCAGTTTGTGAGTCTGCTTTCGGCTTTGGTGAGACTGGACGTCTCCTGGCTGACCTGTGCTCCGGTCAGTCGCTCTCCAATGTTTCCACAGTACAGAAGAGAACGCATCGGCCATTTCTGTTCAAGAGGACACAAGTCTATCACTTTCACACCTTCAGCATGAACATATAGATTGACTCAGTTATTAAAAAAATGTATACACTCAAGGCCGAAATTATTCTTAGCCCTGGCAAATTCTGACTTAAACGTTTTGTTCGAATGTAAATAAAAGCTGAGAACTAATTTTTTTTCCACAATGATGCCTCATTTAAAAAAATGATCTTTGCTGTTCATTAAAGCTTATTTAAAATGAGCTGAAACAACACAAATCTTGAGGTTTTTGGAGGGACAACTTGATTGTTTTATGTTCAATCCACCTAATTTTGTAAAAACTAATAAGTTAACTTAATTCCTTCATGTTGCCCCAACACAAATCAATTGTGTGGAACCCAGCATTTTTTACAGTGCTTTTGTACATCGTCTTATTATCTTTTGGCGTCAATAGCCTAGTGGTTAAATGCGCCGACATATAGCACCGTGGTGCTCACGGCGACCCGAGTTCGATTCCTGGCTCGAGGTCCTTTGCTAACCCTTCCCCTCTCTCTGCTCCCAATACTTTCCTGTCTGTAACCTCCACTGTCCTTTCCAATTAAAGGCGAAAAAATCCTAAAAAAAAATATTATTAAAAAAAAAATCTGAATTTTCTAGGGCTTGACTGGATATGGCTAAAATCTAAATATGATCATGTAAAGTAATCTATCTTTATAGACAGATGCACTCTAAAAGTCTTTTTAAAAATACTTTGATTTTAGTAAACTATGTCTATAAAATGAGTTGTCTAATGTTTTTGAATTGACAAAGAAAAACTTCTCAACTTTTTTTGAGGTATAAGTAAAAAAATTGTATGCAAAAAAGAAACAAAAGAGTTTACCACAAAAATATCGTACTCTAAGGAAAGTCCATAAAAAACAACATACAGTGTTAATTTGAAGAATTTTTTTAATATGCCTTGAAATTTCTTGTGTTTAAAGTGAAAGGAAATGTCCATATTAATGAGAAAAGTTTGGTCAAGGTATTATCTTTTATTTTTAGTATTTGAAATCGAATTTTGGGTAACTGTGTTTACTGTCACTTTTTATTGATTTATTACAACACTAAAAAATATCTGTTAACTTTGTGTTTTCTGTTTATTTACGGTTGTGAATTGCATTATGGGATGTCGATCTCTGCTCTGTCACCTTTTGATGTTGAAAATTCAACTCTACAGTTTAACAAATAACTTTTATTGACATTTTAGTAGTTTGAAATAACATATAAGAAATCATATATAGAGAAATAAGTCTGTAAAATAACAGAAAATGTACTGGCAGTTTATTGCAAGGTTTTTGTACCATAATATTTGACACCAACCCACACAATATATCACTTTAAACTATTAAAAATGTTCATAAAAGTCACTTTTTAAAATATTTCATGATTAAAAGTTGTTCGAAGAAAGATCAACGTCCCATAATACAATTCAAAAGTATAAATAAACAGGGAAAAATAAAAACATAAATCACAAAATATGGAACGCTGCTAATTTACGGATATTGCTTACAGTGAACCTTTGCTACATGCATTTTTTTTAAGCTGAATCAAATAAACTTTACAAGTCATTTAAAACAGCCTAACATTAACCTGACTTAAAACATCAAGCTGAATCTAGTATAACTTTCAAATTAAGTTGAATTATGGTTAAATTAAGTGAAAGTAACAACATGTTGTCAAGACTTATTGATTATGATTTATACATTTTATTTTCAATGTTGTTGGATAAAAATACTATTCATTCATTCATTCATTTTCTTTGCGGCTTAGTCCCTTTATTAATCTGGGGTCGCCACAGCGGAATGAACCGCCAACTTATCCAGCATATGTTTTACGCAGCGGATGCCCTTCAAGCTGCAACCCATCACTGGGAAACATCCATACACACTCATTCACACACATACACTATGGACAATTTAGCTTACCCAATTCACCTATACCACGTCTTTGGACTTGTGGGGGAAACCGGAGCACCCGGAGAAAACCCACGCCAACACGGGGAGAACATGCAAACTTCACACAGAAATGCCAACTGACCCAGCCAAGGCTCGAACCAGCGACCTTCTTGCTGTGAGGCGATTGTGCTACCCACTGCGCCACCGTGCAGATCAAAAATACTATTTTTAGTCTATATATTTTTTAAATCTTACCCTGAAAGTTTGAAATGGTAGTGTATTTTATATATATATATATATATATATATAGGGCGGCATGGTGGTGCAGTGGTTAGCACTGTCTCCTCACAACAAGAAAGTCGCTGGTTCGATCAGTACTGATCAACTACAGGGTCAGTTGGCATTTCTGTGTGGAGTTTGCATGTTCTCCCCGTGTTTGTGTGGTTTACCCCCGGTTTCCCCCACAAGTCCGAAGACATGCGCTATAGGTGAATTGGGTAAGCTAAATTGTCTGTAGTGTATGTCCTGGTCCTCCAGGTTGGGGGTTGAGCGTTGGGCTAACGACCCACCTTGTAAAAATTAGATGTTACGAAACACCAAGCAGCTAAATATCAACTTCGATATAAGTATATATACAAATATAAATTACTTTCTTATGACAATTTCACATGGTTTCTATGTATTGCGGCATTATGTTTGTAGTATATATTGCATTTTTTTTTACATACTTTATTAATTACACACATTTGAGTAATTGTAATGTAATGAGAAATTAAATTTAAGTTTAAATTTAAGATTTTAATTAAAACATAGCAACAACTAATTTTTTCATATCACATGATCGAGCGACTGAAGACTGGAATGACTGTAAACATAGTATAGCATAAATACATTCAATATACAGTTGAAGTCAAAAAATTATTAGCGCTGTGAATTTTGTTCTCTTTTTCAAATATTTCTCAAATGATGTTTAACAGAGCAAGGAAGTTTTCACAGTATTTCTTATAATATTTTTTTTCTTCTGAAGAAAGTCTGATTTGTTTAAATCCAGCCAGAATAAAAGCAGTTTTTAATATTTTTAAACCATTTTAAGGTCAATATTATTAGCGCCCTTAAGCAATATTTTTTTTTCTATTGTCTAAAGAACAAACCATCATTATACAATGATTTGCCTAACTTGCCTAATTAACCTAGTTAAGCCTTTAAATGTCACTTTAAGCTGAATGCTAGTATCTTGAAAAATATCTAGTAAAATATTATGTATTGTCATCATAGCAAAGATAAAATAAATCAGTTATTAGAAATGGGTTATTAAAACTATTATGTTTAGAAATGTGTAGAAAAAATCTCTCCGTTAAACAGAAATTGGGGGAATAAATATACAGGGGGGCTAATAATTCTGACTTCAACAGTGAATTGAAATAAGTTCACAAAATGCATGTTTTTTTCCCCTAATACTATCCGTTCTGAGCTAATGTTAACTTTCACACAAACAGGACTATCAGGTAAAGTCTCTGACCTTCACTGGGTGCAGGTACTCGACTCTCTGCAAGACGCTCTGGTCACCCAACATGCCGCCCTGGTCCAGGGTTTCGGTCAGGTGGGCGATGTAGTTGGTGGCCAGAACCAGGACGTCCAGCTTGGAGAGCTTGGTGTCTGGCGGGACCGAGGGTAAAGCCGCCTGCAGGCTGTGGAAGGCCTGTCTGAGGTTACGAACTCGACTCCTTTCTCTCGCTGCGTTTTCTGGAGACGTTTGACTCTTACAGGCTCTGGATGAAGCTGTCGGTCCCGACTTTACCTGAGACCATCAAAAAATATCTAAATGTTTTAAAGGACGTCTCACTTTATATTAGGTATCTTTAAGTGCTATGGACTTATTTTTAAAAAGAGATTCATTAAGCAGAGTGTATTTACTGTTTTCTTTTTGCATCACAAAACACTTTGATATGGGTTAATGATTGTATTGTTTGATTAATAGTTTAATTACAGATACGGAAATGATAGGAAACACAATAAGTGCATTTAGTTGTTAGTTAATTAATATTGTTTTCAATTTGATCAGTTATATTGAAATTCGTTATTATTTTTAACTAGTTTTTGTCTTTGCAGAAAATTAACAGTACTTTTTAATTCTCATTAAATTGAACAAATAATTACAAAATAATTACAAATGACTAACACATTGGATTAAACATTACATTTTAAACTGAAATAGTATTTTTATTGTACTTTGCCAGTCATTTTCGTTGACATTTTTCTTTCAGTGTTATTAGTTGTGTAGCGCACTTTTACACTTAAAAAGTGGGTCTGAAATATGTTGTATAGTTGAGTTCAAAACCACAATTTCTTCAGGGAAATTATTTTATTTTATTACAAATTAAATTATCAGCAAAAAAGTGAGAAAATAGAAAAAAAATTTTTTATATATATTTATAATTAGATTTAGTATATTTAATAGTAATTTACATATATTTCATATTATTAACTCAAATGATTATTTTGTGTTTATTATTATTTTTTATGTAGGTTCAAAAGAACACCATTTATTTAAAATGTCTTTACTATAATTTTTGACCAATTAAATGCATCCTTGTTGCCTTAAATGTTTACACAAAATTATTAAGCAGCACAATTTCTAATAAAAAAATAAAATGCAACTGAAAAAAATCTGTATTTTGTATAAGTGTAATAGTTTTACATTTTTAAATGTATTAGTTTATATTATTCATAGTTTATCATTAAATATTTTTAATTTACTTTTTAATATTTAAAAAAAATCCACCATTCTGTAATGAACTAGTTTGCCACTAAATTTAAATACATCTACACTGAAAAAAAATGATTAATTGGATTTACTAAATGTTTTTAAGGTAAGTGGTTGCAAACAATTTATATGGGCTGAATTTTAACAAACAAATTAAATTCAGTCATGTTCAACTTCATTTGTTTGTTTAAATTTAGCCCATATAAATTGTTTGCAACAAATTACCTTTAAAAAATGAGTAAATCCAATGAATCATTTTTTTCAGATGTTCACTTTTAATGTGCATTAAGTATGTAATTCAATAAGAATCAACTGGCTCCATCCACGTCTTTCTGCACTCACCCACTTCTTTGCCTCTTTTTGCGTTGCCAGTTTGACACACGTCTGCATCCACCTCTGCGTACTCAGGCTCTTTCCTCCATCCTCAGCCCTCTGCCAGGCCACGTCCTCATCCAGCGCTCGCTCCGCCATGGGCACCACTGGCTGAACCCGTCTCTCTAAATGACAGAAGAGTCTGTGCGTCTCCTCATCTCCTCCCTCTGCTTCTCTGTGAGGTAATGTGTGGATCTTCAAGCGCTGCGTTATCTCTGGCTCTGCCTCCCACGGGTGCTCACTGCCAAGGGAGCAGAGGCTCGGGAGATGTGCATGGAGTCCCCTGGAGGGTCTTGGGAAACGCAGAGAGCCGACCTGCAGCTGCAGACCCACAGCAGACGCGGCCTCGACCCCTTCAGCCTGCTGGGGCGCCGTGACCCAAACACTGCAGAGTTACTGTCAGACTGACGGCTGTTGATCAGTACACGCTTCTCAAGGATATCTGGATAAAGAGACTCGATGTTACGCCGAGCTGGCAAAAAACCCTGTCAGTTTTGAGGTTTTGGACTTTTTGGCTTTCAGTAAAGTGTTTTATTTTCAATATAGTGTGAAAGAAAACAACCCAGGTAACAAAGAATTCTGGCCCAGATTTGGCATAAAGCTGGCACAGCAGGCATTCATCCAGCACTGGCATACAGCATGTGGGCCAAACATGACCCGGGTTTAGCAGAGGTGGCACACAAGATATGGGCCAGATGTAAAATGTAGTATTCGGCCCAGATGTTAACAATTGATATGTGGGCCACGTAAGTTTGGCTTATCTTCTTGACCCACATTTAAAATACAATAAAATTATTGTTGAGTAAAGAAAAGAAATTCTAGCAATCAGGTCGCTTTGAGAAAAAGCACGCCCATAGTGCACTTAAAGTGCAATGGGTTTATCAATTTCATTGCAGTCGTGACACACCAACAGAGTTACTCCCCCAAAAAACTAACTAGTTGCGTTAAATAGTTACTTTTTATGGAAAATAATGCTTTATGTTACTTTTGAGTTACTTTTTCATACCTGCCTGAGGCTTGATCTCTTGAAGGGTATTTTTCGTTTTTTAAATAGAGGAGCTCTGCATTTAGTGACACACTGTATAACTTACACTTTCATTTACCTTTAAAAAATAACTATTTGGGCGTCACGGTGGTGCAGTGAGTAGCACGATCGTCTCACAGCAAGAAGGTCGCTGGTTCGACCCCCGGCTGGGTCAGTTGGCATTTCTGTGTGGGGTTTGCATGTTCTCCCCGTGTTGGCGTGGGTTTCCTCCGGGTGCTCCGGTTTCCCCCACAGTCCAAAGACATGCGCTATAGGTGAATTGAATAAGCTAAATTAGCCATAGTGTATGAGTGTGAATAGGAGTGTATGGGTGTTTCCCAGTGTTGGATTGCGGCTGGAAGGGCATCTGCTGCATAAAACATATGCTGGATAAGTTGGAGGTTCATTCCGCTGTGGTGACCCCAGATTGATGGGGGGACTAAGCCGAAAAGAAAATGAATGAATGAATGAATGAATGAAAAAACTATTTAAAACAATTAGAATAATTTTACCTTCTGACAACTTCCTGACGCTATGCATGCTGTATATAGATTAATGAAAGATTAAAGCAATGTGTTTGCTACTTTTATATTTTTGTCTTACTAATTCAGTAAAATCAGTCCACTGAGACTATAATCCCCTTTTCTTCCATGTCTTCAAAATAATGAGAATACTTCCATCACAGAAATGTAAGACTCTGCATTCTTGGTTTTTGTCTGTTCCTCCGGGGAGCTCATTCTCTCATTGAGTGTGATTCAACGTGATTACACTCATTTTAATTCAACAATTTATTTTTTAAAAGCAAATTAATCTAAAACTCAAATATTATTATTTAATTTTTTTAAGTAATGCGTTACTTTACTCATAACTTAGAAAAGTAATATTATTTCGTAACTTGCGTTACTTGTAATGCGTTACCCCAACAGTGCACACCAACATATCTGGCCCAGTTCAGGCCCAATTATGGCTTATTAACTAGGCTGAGACTTGGCCCAGATATGGTCCATGTTTTTGTTCCTGTCTGGAAGCCAGACTTGGTCCAGTCATGTACTGTAATTTACTGCTGCATGTGGGCCACAATCAAAAGCTGATTGTGTGGGCCAGAGCTGGGTCAGAGAAATCTGAGGCTTCTTTAGTTAAAGGGAACCTATTATTCCCCTTTTTACAAGATGTAGAATAAGGCTGCATCCGTAATATATATACACTGATTATTAATAGAAATACTTCTATTAAATCGTAATATTTTAAGCGTAAAATATAATAGTGATAGTGATGTGTAGTGTGGCCAAGTATGGTGTCCCATACTTGGAATTTGTGCTCTGCATTTAACCCATCCAAGTGCACACACACAGTTAGTGAACACACACATACCGTGAACAGTGGGCAGCCATGCTGCGGCGCCCGGGCAGCAGTTGGGGGGAACGGTGCCTTGCTCAAGGGACTCACCTCAGTCGTGGTATTGAGGGTGGTGGAGAGTGCTGGTCATTCACTCCCCCCACCCCCAATTCCCGCTGGTACCGAGTATCGAACCAGCAACCTTCGGATCACGAGTCCAACACTCTAACCACCAGGCCACGACTGCCCCAAATATGTGAAAATATAAATGTTTATGTGCCAAAACATCATATAAATTTCTTTTCAAAATGATTAAATCGTTGAGATCAGTTTTATATTCTGAATTTTTATTCGCTTTTGGTATGTTTATAAATCTTAGTAG
Organism: Danio jaintianensis; assembly: GCA_903798115.1. Taxonomy (NCBI): domain Eukaryota; kingdom Metazoa; phylum Chordata; class Actinopteri; order Cypriniformes; family Danionidae; genus Danio; species Danio jaintianensis. The sequence goes on from CAIGQV010000919.1 coordinate 7,857,912, forward strand.
CCTACTGTATGCGTCTGTTATAATCTCTTCAGAGTGTAGACGTGAGATTAATGTTGTTTTTTCCCCCACGAAATCTATCTGTGAAGCAAAATCTTTTCTATTTTAAGATATATATTTTTATGAAACCTATTTCAACGCAAATAAAAATCGCAATACAGAGAAACTTCACTAAACTTTTTTTTCAAACGTGCAGAGCTCAACACAGACATAAGCAGTTGCCAGCGCATTTGTCGATCGTCGATTGTTCTGCTATCGACTGTCATGCCTTCAACAGGCACGCATTGGGAAACACATGGTGGCAAAGTGCCCCCATACACACTGAACTTCGCCGATTAATTTATCACGCGTTTTGTAAGCAGTTTTCGTCTAATAAGACAAAATGTCGCAGCTACAGGCCCGGTTCTTCACCGAAAACAAAAAGTGAGTATATATAACCTCGATAGCACAGCTAGCTTAGATGTTTAGCGGTAGCTTCGTAAGTAATATCCAGCTGACATTTGCTCAGTAGTGATCATAGACTTCTGTATAAACTCTGCTCGTCATTGTGTGTGTGTGTGTTAAGAGATTTTAAAGATATGTAAAATTAGTAGATATGTATAGTGTGTGAGCTGTGTTTTTATGCTCTTCTCTAGATATCTGGTAGATGATGTTCCGTTCTCCATCCCTGCCTCCTCCGAAATAGCAGATCTCAGCGGTGTCATCAACAAACTGCTGGAAGCCAAGAACGGTTCGATTCTGGACCATTTGTTCATTTTCATCACGTGTTGTCATTTTGTTATGATGCAGCGCAATTGTCCACTGTTTTCTAAAAATTGTGTGGAATCCAATGAAGTTGGTTTTGTATTCGCACATTCGTTCATTTTTGAACAAAGTGACAACTTGTATCCCTTTATTGTTTGACGTCACCACGCTACTTTGAATAATCGGTTTGAATTCGCATGTAAATATGACTTCAAAACAGCATTATCACTATTTGATTGTGAACAATGTTACTTTGATAGTCATTGTCTGCCAGTATGACTTCCCTATTTAGAATTTGAAAATAATACTTTGTTTGAAGTATATTATTGTAGGAGAAAGTCTGAATGTGCGAATATAAAACCAACTTTACCTCACTCACAATATAATTGTCTCCAATAACAACTAGAACAGTGTTATATATTTTCCTGAGTTATGCACGTATTCATTCATTCATTTTCTTTTCGGCTTAGTCCCTTTATTAATCTGGGGTCGCCACAGCGGAATGAACCGCCAACTTATCCAGCATATGTTTTACGCAGCGGATGCCCTTCCAGCTGCAACCCATCACTGGGAAACATCCATATGCACACACTCATTCACACACAAACACTACGGACAATTTATCCTACCCAATTCACCTATACCACATGTTTTTGGACTTGTGGAGGAAACCGGAGCACCCGGAGGAAACCCACGCGAACACGGGGAGAACATGCAAACTCCACACAGAAACGCCAACTGACCCAGCCGAGGCTCGAACCAGCGACCTTCTTGCTGTGAGGCGAACGTGCTACCCACTGCGCCACCGTGATGCCCTGTTATGCACTTACATTATCCCAAATGTTTCGAAGCATGTTCAAATCCAGAGAAATAAGCTATTTAACGGACTGTGTCCTGTGTGGCCATGCTAATGACATCACACGCCCTCAATTTTGCATTTGGTTTAACAGAAAGCAGGATAACACCAAAGACACTTTAATATGTTGTGTGTTTTATTAGACAGCACAGAGCAGCATTATAACATAATCATAAAATGTTTTTTATTAGGATAAAATTGTGGTGAACTGTGGCGTAATAAAATCTCTTCTGCTTTCGTTTTACTTCACCGGCTTTCAGTCTTACTCTGCTTCAGACTACCATAATAATACGTTTTGAATACTTTAGCTCAACCATGAACATTTCTGAGCCCTGTAGGATGCAATGAAGATGACAACTCCCATGGTTCTATACTTTGTCATTGTGTCATCAAAATATGCCCTTGTTTGTTGTAAATACGCGCCCTCTAGTGGTGATAGTTTACTGTGCCGTTAATGGTTATAAATTTAGCAATTGCAATGGTTTTTTATATGTTTCTTACATTATCAACAATTACAATCTCTTTTAACAGCTGGACACAAACATGTTGAGTTTGATTTCCTGGTACGAGGTCAGTTTCTTCGCACTTCGCTGGACAAACACATCGAGACGGAAAACATCTCAACGGTACGGCAGTGTATTAAATGTAGTTTTATGTTTGGGCCACATACAGTCTATTCACTGGTTATATGATATTAAAAATTATATTCAGCTTAGTCACAATTTTGTTCTATATCCCTGCCTTTTTTTTCTTTGCCCCTTGAACCAGTTTAATCCAGTTCTTACATTTTCATATTTTCACCCCTGGTTGTTTAATTTACACAGTGGAGATTTTGCATTGTTATTTTACCTGATTATTCAATCGCTGTACTTGAATACTGTTAGAATCCCTAGAATTTCAATTTTGACTTTGTTCTGTTCTATTGATCTTCACTTGTAGTTAATTTTATAATATGCAGAGACGGTCTTCTACAAAATCACCCCAATCATTATAAAATAATGAAGAATAGCGCTATTAAAATCATTTGATGAAATTTTCAAATTGCAGTAAATATTTCAAAATGTATTTTTTCCAGTATAATGTAGCCCTTTTGACGAACATGTAATATTTGTACATAGACACATGTATATGTTTGTGTTTACAGGAGGAGGTCGTGGAAATCGAGTATGTGGAGAGATTCACGGCCCCTCAACCTGAGGAGTGTATCATGCACGATGACTGGATCAGCTCTGTGGAGGCAGATTCAGAATGGTGTGTTTTTAAACTGAAATGAATAATCAATTTTCTTGGCTGATTTAAAAAAAAAAAAAATCCTCATTTCTTATTCCTCAGGATCCTTACAGGCTCTTATGATAAGACTGCTCGGATTTGGTCTATGGAGGGGAAGGCTGTGATGACTGTGGCTGGACATGCTGATGTTGTGAAGGATGTGGCCTGGGTAAAGAGAGGTCGGAAACTGGATTATCTGATCATTTACCAGTATGAGCTGCTTAATGTATATTTAAACAATAGGGATACACTGAGATGAAAATTCTGGGCTAAAACAGATAATACTAGATGCGCTTGACCAAAAACCCAAATAAAAAATGCTTTGTAATAATTATTTTATTAAATAATATGAAGCAATATTGTAAGACTTTTTAATTCTAACTTCAATATACTGATTTAAAAAGCACATATTAATAAAATAAACAGATTTTATTGATAGTGAACGTTGCCAAGACAGCACAGTAATGCTATTGCAAGCAACAGAAACAAGTATACTACATAGAAATGTCCTGTTGGCAGATTATTTGAGCAGACATTGCTTTTCCGGTAGGCATGTGCAGTTCATGCAGAGATAAGTATCTATGTACATGAGCGGAATACCCACAAAACGCAATATTGAGCTATTTTGAACTTTTACAGTGGCACTTGCGCAAGCTAGTTGACTTCGCTGTTCTTGTGCTTTGGTCAACAAAGCAACAAACGGCCCTTGCGCAGTTGAAGCCATTGAAATGAATGGGTTTCATAGCACAGTGGTTTCCGTGTCCAGTGTGAAAGCCGCTTCACACAGTGCATAGTGTCTCTCTGGAGGGAGAGGGAACTTTTTCTGGCTCATATTTTCTTCTGTTTTTCTCTTTCGGCTAAAAGCCTAAAATACCATTTTTGGCCAATAATTTTCATCAACCAAAAATTTGGTGCGTCCCTATTATGTATGAATCCAAGTGTGAATGTTTAAGGGTGTGTTTACACCATGTTTGGCTCTGTTGATTCACTTGTCATAGATCAAAAAAGAAAATGATACATTTAGTCCTGGTTAGGTTAGAATTCACACTATTATTATTTTTAAGTATGAACGTAAATATGCAAAACGCCAACAAAAAGACAATAACTTTTATGATGTATGTTTTGCGACATAGATTATCAAACATCGAAGTTTTTTTTTTTTTTTTTTTTTTTGTAGATGTTTTTAGTTTGTGTTGTACATTTGGATGAAACCATATTTCAAGAGTTCGCCCTTAGCTGATGATTGATTATAGCGTGTTTGGCATGCTGTCCCGGGAGAGAGCCCTGAGCTCATGAGATCCTCGAGCCCGGGGCTCCCTCCCGTTGCAGGGCGAGAGGGGAGTTTGAGCTCAGGTAGGTCTCGAGAACTCCCCTGCTTGATAAAGGTGAATTCGAATTATGAATAATTATGGAGAGAACTTGCTAAATTAATCGCTCGTCTATGGTGTCGATTTGGTTGGTCAATTTACTTATGTTACATGTTTTGGTCTGTGGGGGGAAACCGGAGAGCCCGGGGAAAACCCACGCAAACACTGGGAGAACATGCAAACTCCACACAGAAATGTCAACTTGGCAAGTTGACATTCTTGCTGTGAGGCAACAGTGCTAACCACTGGCCCTCCGTGCTGCCCTGTCGAGGAAAGGGGAGGAGTAGGGGTAGAAGGGGGGATTCTTCAAGACGAAGATGGCTAAGGTAAGATACTCTGGTTATTTATAGTGACTTAGGAATCATCTGATTGGTGGATCATGCATTAGCTAATGCGGGACCAGTGGCTATCAATCATAAGCACATGCTCCTCTCGAAATTAGTTTATGAATAAACTTCACAAAGTGTAAACAGACCCTGAGAGAACTAACTCTCATGATCTTTGAATTCCGCCTCATGGTTTGATGGATGTGTGCTTTTCAGATGGTTTGAACTCCGTCCTCCTGACGGCATCTCTGGATCAAACTGTCATGTTATGGGAGTGGAATTCTGAACGAAACAAAGTGAAGGCCAGGCACTGTTGTCGAGGACATGCAGGAAGCGTCGACACCATTGCTGTTGACCCCACCAGGACAAAGGTTTGTGCGTGTTTTTGTCTTTGTTTATTGATGTACTACATTTTTTTAGATGTTCAAATAGTTGTTCAAATGTTAACAGTTCACCTAAAAATATAAATCATCACAACTGTTTTTACCATTGATAATAATAAGTAATGTTTCTTAAAGAGACAATTCACCCAAACATTTCCTCGCCATTTGCTCTCACTCAAGTGGTTCTAAACTTTTATGAATTTTGTTCATCTGTTGAACACAAAACAAGATATTTTGAAGAATGTTGGAAAACGCAGCCATTATCATCCAGAAAATACTATGGAGGTCAATGGCTTTTTCCCCCCAACATTTTTCACTATATCTTCCTTTGTTTTGTACAGAAGGATGAAACTCTTAACAGGTTTGGAACAAGTGGAGGATGAGTAAATGATGACAGAATTATCATTTTTGGGTGAACTATCCCTTTAAATTGTGAAAGTATTTCACAATAATATGACTTTGCTGTATTTCTGATCAAATAAATGCAATATTTCTGAGCATAAGTCACTTCTTTTAAAAGCAAATATTTAATCATTTTAATTGTAAAAATAATGCATTTGATTTTCTATTAATATATTTTTCTTGTGTATTTTCCTCTACAGTTTTGCAGTGGCTCATGGGACAAAATGCTTAAGATATGGTCCGCAGGTAGGTTATAAGGTTCTGTAAAACCTTTCGTCTATCAGAAATGTAATTCAAAAACACAAGAACGTTCACTTTAAAAAGGAAAATAGTGAAAGGATTTTAAATAGTGTTTATTAAATCTGGTTTGTATTGTTATTGTCTTCCTCAGTGGTAACAGAGGAAGAGGATGAGATTGAAGAACCCAACAGGCCACGCAAAAAACAGAAAACAGAGCAGATGGGGCTCACGCGGGTATGAATCTATTCATACTTTTACATTTATGCATTTTTGCCAGAGGCTTTTCATTCATTCATTCATTCATTCATTCATTCATTCATTTTCCTTCGGCTTAGTCCCTTATTTATCAGGGGTCGCCACAGCGGAATGAGTCAACCCAGTAATGGAAAACACCCATGCACTCTTGCATTCACACACACACTCATACACTATGGCCAATTTAGTTTACCCAATTCCCCTATAGCGCATGTGTTTGGACTGTGGGGGAAACCAGAGCATCCGGAGGAAACCCACGCCAACACGGGGAGAACATGCAAACTCCCTACAGAAATGCCAACTGGCCCAGCCGGGACTCAAACCAGCGAACGTCTTGCTGCGAGGCAACAGTGCTAACCACTGAGCCACCGTGCCGAACAGATGCTTTTATTCATTGCAACTAACATTGTATTGAAGGTGCCCATTATATCAGTTAGTGCTTTCCAGTTTTCTGGTTTCATAGATTCTTGTTGTTCTTCTCCAGACTCCACTCATGACTCTGTCTGGCCACAGTGAGGCAGTATCCTCTGTGCTCTGGATGGACGCAGATGAGCTGTGCAGTGCGTCATGGGATCACACTATTCGTCTTTGGGATGCAGAGACCGGTGGGCAGAAGAGTACATTAGTAAGTTACAACAGTTATTCATACAAAATTAAAAATGGCAGTTGTAGACAGGGTTGGGAGTCCAGTTTCTTTTCTTAAATTGTTAACAGTTATTATATGTATTATTATTATTATAGATTAGACAAGTACTAGAATTTTTTTTATTTAATCTAATATCATTTTTATTATATTAATACAATTTGTGCTAGTTAAAAAAAGTTTAAAGTATTGTTGTTGCATGTGTCTATTTATATATACATAATTAATATACACAGTGCACACTTAAATTGTCAAAATATTGACTTTCGTTTTGGATGCGATTAATCACGATTAACTTTTGCACAGCACTCTTAAAAAATAATTAGTAATTATTACTTCAGTATTTTTTTACAAAAATGTTAATAAGTATTAATATTACTTAAAGGGGTGGTCCACTACGATGTCATATTTTAAACTTTAGTTGATGTGTAATGTAGCTGTGTGAACAAAAAACAACATCTCTGAATGTAATACGCTCAAAGTTCAATGCAAGATGTTGAGATGTTCAATGGGAGACTTTTACAGAGTTAGCTTAGCAAAGCCTACAGTGAACGAACTTTGGGGCCTACAAAAAAATACATCCGGGCTGATGAGATTACAAAGGTTTCCGGTTACACGCATTTACAACGCGCACACCCAGCGCAGCTAAGTGGCGTGGCCACAGGCGCTGTAATATTACAGCAGAGAAAGCTAAAATGCCTTCCAAACGCTGCTATTTCCCCAGAGCTTCTTCTGTTTCTGTATTTGGGCTTCCAAAGGACACGACACAAAGAGAGAAGTGCTTACAGTTTAATTTTAATGTTCCAGAGAATTATAAAAATATATATAGCAAGCATTTGACAAAGAAGAACTTCCAGAATCTCTCCCAGTTCAGTGCTGGCTTCAGCTAAAACTCCTCAAAGGAGCAGCTCCAACAAGCAGAAGCTGTGGATTGTGAGCCACAACCACAGTATTTTTGTTTGTTAAAATTTTATTGTAATTGTATGTAAGTATTTTTATTTGTTAAAATTGATCTATGACATGCACAGTGTCTAGCGTTAACGGAATGTTGTAGCAAGGATGTAAACAATGGGAAATGCTGTTTGGCACGCTAACAATTTAGCTACAAATTCATATTTATCAGTCAAACCGCTGTAAACAGCCACAATCTTCAGCAGCGCTGCAGTGTCTCTCTATGCGGCCGCGTTCCCTGCGTTTTACATCTCAGATAATAAAATTGCAAAACATATGTGAACGTTTCATATTACTTACACATGCTTATGCCGGATATATGTGAAAAACGTAACTCGTTGAGTTGAGAAAAAAAAACCATTATAACTCGCCTAACTCGTGTTGCAGCAGAAAAATCAATCAAAGCTCACACGGGTCATATTCCACATTTATTCTCCTGTCATCAGCGTCACTGTATATTACAGAAAAACAACTTAATTCCAGCATCAGAGAAAAAGAAAACATTGGTCCCGCGCACATGCGCTTCTCGTGTTACATGCGTCTACAGGCTGTTCACACACACACACACACACACACACACACACACACACACACACACACATACATACACACACATAAAATGACGATTCTCTTAAAGGAGCCACACCCTATTTTCACTCGTTACAGACTCTTGTCAGATTTTATTTCAGAGAGCAGGCGTGAGGTTCATCCTTTTCATTTTCTGTCTGATTAAGGCTCAAACAGATACTGCTAACAGCTACTCTGACTGACAGTATTTACACAGCTGAGGCAAAGCGTGTGCTTGTGGAGGCGTAACGCTTTACTGGTGACATGGAGCCGATCCACGAATCACAGCACATTATGTTAGCTGACTAATCAGAGTCTCTTGAGGGCGGGCCTTTCAGAGAAACTAGGAAACGTTTTCATGTTAGCAGAGTAGCTGTATATAATCAAAGTAAGATATATGAAAAAATTACGTGATTTTCTACAAGCGAAGCATGAGCACACATTGCTTTGCATCTTATAAACACAACAAAGCCTTAAAATTACACTCTGGACCACCCCTTTAAAAGATTTTCAAAACATTAAGCTTATACATATTATTTATAAATTATAATATCAAAATAATTTAGACATAATTGTTTCTTTTACTTAACGTAATATTCAGTTTTTACAATGAAATTATGGATAATAGGACAAATATTACTTAAATAGAACAAATAATATAACTAAATAATATTAATAATAATATTTAGGAATAACATTTCTGAATAATAATGATAGTTTTCTGCAAAAATAAAAAATGATTTGAATAAATAAGAAACGTACACATGAAGGCTGCTGGATTGACAGACTGATGTTGTTGATTGCAGTCGGGCAGTAAGGTCTTCAACTGCGTCTCCTTCTCTCCACTGTGTCGTCGTCTGGCATCGGGCAGCACTGACAGACATGTGCGTCTGTGGGACCCAAGATCTAAAGGTACCAAAGATGACAAATAATCATTCCCTCTCAAGCTAACAGCTATTACCATTGCTCAGCTCTCTGTCTTTTCTTCAAGACGGCTCTCTAGTTCTCCTGTCACTGACGTCTCATAACGGCTGGGTGACGGCAGTCCGATGGGCTCCGTCTCATGAACATCAGCTGGTGTCGGGATCTCTAGATAATGTGGTGAAACTGTGGGACACCAGGAGGTAAATGAATCCCAGATACAGTTGAATTCGGAATTAGTAGCCCTCCTAAATTATTATCCCCCCTGTATATTGTTTTCCCAAATTTCTGCTTAACGGAAAGAAGATTTTTTTCAACCTATTTCTAAACATCATAGTTTTAATAACTCATTTCTAATAACTGCTTTCTTTTATCTTTGCCATGATGACAGTACATCATATTTTACTATATATTTTTAAAGATACTAGTATTCAGCTTAAAGTGCAAAAATGTAAGGCTTAACTCGGTTAGGTTAATTAGGCAAATTAGGTAAATCATGGGGCGGTGCGGTGGCGCAGTGGGTTGCGCTGTCGCCTCACAGCAAGAAGGTTGCTGGTTCGAGCCTCGGCTGGGTATGTTGACATTTCTGCATGGAGTTTGCGTGTTCTCCCTGTGTTCGCGTGGGTTTCCTTTGGGTGCTCCGGTTTCCCCCAAAAGTCCAAAGTCATGCAGTATAGGTGAATTGGGTAAGCTAAATTGTCCGTAGTGTATGTGTGTGTATGGGTGTTTCCCAGTGATGGGTTGCAGCTGGAAGGGCATCCGCTGCATAAAACATATGCTGGATAAGTTGGTGGTTCATTCCGCTGTGGCAACCCCTGATTAATAAAGGGACTCATCTAAGAAGTATAAAAATGAATGAGGCAAATCATTGTATAACAGTGGTTTGTTCTATAGACAATCAAACCAAAATTGCTTAAGGGGGCTAATAATATTGACCTTACTGCTTTTATTCTAGCCGAAATAAAACAAATAAGATTTTCACCAGAAGAAAAAATATCAAAGGAAATACTGTGAAAAATTCCTTGCTCTGTTAAACATCGTTTGGTAAATATTTGATAAAGAATTCACAGGAGGGCAAATAATTTTAAGTTCAACTGTACGTTATACTCTAAATACCACCCTGTTTTTGCATGTCTGTTCATAACAGTGCTGGTTTCTTCTTCTTCTTCTTCTTCACAGCTGTAAAGCACCACTGTATGATCTTGCTGCCCATGAAGACAAAGTACTGTGCGCTGACTGGACAGAGAATGGGGTATGATAAAACATTCTCTTTTTCTGTATCTACTAGTGGTGTTTAAAACCACCAAGAAATCATAATGCTTAATATATTCATGATCATTTTTAAGGACAGGTGTGTTAATCTTGATCTTGTTTTCATGGGATTTCAAGAAACCGGGTTCCTGCAGATTCTTAAAGATATTGAATGTTTATTTTAAGGCTTATTTTGACTTATAACACTCCTTAGACAGTTCTACTTATATGCTTTTTTATTATTCTTTCTTTGTTTGCTTGTTAACATGACAAGAATTATGGATTCAGTTACTCATTCATAAAGACAGTTCCTTGCTTCTTTGTTCCTTTTGCCAGTAGAATGAATCATATTTAAATAAAAAAATAAAATGTTATATATATTATTTGTATATTATATACATTCAATGTGATTTTAATAATGCCTGATGATGATGCTTCCGTCACCTCAGAACTTCAAAGATAGATTTTGTTGATAATGTTTATTATTAATAAAAAATACACAGAAATTAAATATTCTTTTTTTAATTCTAATTATTATTCCAATCTTAATTAAATATACTTATTTAATTAAATTTCAATTTTATAGTGTGTGTAATGTATGTACAACCTTTTAAGTGTATAATAAAATACCCTTATATAGGTAAAAATGCCCCAGAAAGTCCAGAAGGTTATTTAATTTCTGGAATATCCTAGAATTTTAAAAGGGTTTTGTTCCATAAATGACAAGCAACAAAGATGATCTGCAGGCAATAATTTCTTAAAAAATACAACAGGAGAAAAGAAAAAACAAATGTTTCGGCTATGAGCCTTCGACACTGACTGCCTTTATAGCGAAACATTTGTTTTTCGTTTCTCCTGTTGTATTATTTAAGAAATTGAGTCCGGACCATCTTTACTACTTGTCTTTTAAGGAGCTTTGGTTAAATCTAAAGTTTGTTAAACTACTATTGAGCTATCAAATATGGGAGATGAAGCAGATAAAAGCCACGCAAAACATGAATGTTTTCAAAATCTGAGGTAAATTATCCATTGTTGTTCTCATAGTAGCTATTAAAATCATGGACCATATTGAAGATAAAACCTTTTTAATATTGTTATTATTTTAATACTATATTATTAATATATAAGCACAACAGCAACCTGTTTTTCCGTTCATTAGATGTCATGAGAATTTAGCTTTTTAATCAGTGAAAGCCAGGGATAAGTCAGGGAATATGACACTTGGTTTAAAGTGAAAACCCATTTCTTAATAAGAAGCAAAATGTTTCTGCTGTGAACTGACCACCGCATACAATATTAATAATAATAACTTATCAAAATATAAAATTATCGTCTTTTGAAAATATTGAGATATATGTGTATATATAATATTTGACAATATTACACACTTTTAATGTATTACTTTTTATATTCACATCCTAAATTTGACTTTGGAAAAGTTGACAACAAATAGGTTTAGCATATTCCCAGAGCCACTGCTGTTACATAAAACTGTAACTGAAAAAACAAATAGATGAATAGGACATTAGAACAACACCTCGATGACTAAATGACCGCTGAATTTAGATTTGTGGGAGAACAATCCTTTTAAAACTGTTTAAACATTATTTAAATTATCAGTCTTAATTAACATGCTATAGAAAGAACACCTAAAATGAAACATCTACAATATTGAAAAATTGACATCTAATAATTAAACCATTTCATCTTGTGGCTGTTGTTTTATACTTGAGAATAATCTTTAAATTCCTCTCTTCTCTCTAGTTGATTTTGAGTGGAGGAGCAGATAACAAACTCTACACATACAGATACGCCGCCTGTGTCTCAGACGCAGGAGCATGAAGCCCTCAGAGCGGCCATTTTACATCAGGATCACCTCAGAAACAAAAACAACAACAACTCTGCTTTATAACCTACAAAGTGTTCCAGCTCCAAACAAACAAGACCTCACAGCCTTACAAGAGACACATTTCTTTGTAAATCATGTGAATGTTCATTATATTCTCCTTTTCACATGGTTTAATTGAACAATTCACTTGTATTTCAAAAGCTGGTTTTTGGTTTTTAAATTCAGTTCAGTGCAACAGGTTACACGAAAATGGGTTGACCAGTAATTTACGTGTAATTTAATATGTTCATGAGTCAGACAAATGGTGTTATATTTTTGTTTGTTTGATATAAATCCTTCTGTGATTCTCAATACAGTGTCTGAAACCAGTTGTGTGTCCGTTTTTACTCAGCCTTTTCTTCTACCAAATATTAAGTGATGAATTTGTTAAATTGCTCTTTAGTTGTGTGGATTGATAAACTGAGATGTTGTAGTTTTAATATTTTTAAATTTATGCATTTTGATAGACTTTTGCATGCCTCTTACAAAAATTAACCATGGTTTTACTTCAAATAAAATGTAAATATAGTTGTAAAACCAGGGTAATCACAAATTAAACATGGGTTTGTTATACCCACACAATTTTTTTGCCGATTGTTCAAACAACTTATTTAAAATGAGCTGAATCAACACAATTCTTGAGGTTTTTTTGGGACAACTTGATTGTTTTATGTTCAATCCACTTAAATTTGTGAAAACAATTAAGATAACAATCGATTTGTTTTGAGACAACATGAAGGAATTGTGCGGAACCTAGTTTTTTTTTTTTTTTTTACAGTGTACTACGTTTACTAACCACAATTTAACCATGATATTTGCAATAAAACTTGTTATACAAATAGTAAACAATCCACCAAAAAACGGTTACAAAACCATTACCTGTTTTTGTAAAGGGATATAGTGTTTTGTAATTAATTACTTCACTGTTCTATATAATGTTAGTCGTTGTAATCAAATAAAGCAACAGTGATTTATTCTACCTCAGTCAGCATTCAATAGTTATGTATTTTAGGTTGCGGTTGGTGTAATTACGCGTCCAGCCGGAAGGTGGCGGCGTGTGTTCGGGATGGTTTACATCTCTCCACAGTTTTGTCCGCAGAATAAGAGCGTGCTGGACATGGCCGCTCCAGCAGTGTCGTCTGAAATTATTCTCGTGCTGCTTTCTTATTAAAAATGTGTTAAATCATCACTGAATTCACAATAGCTGAGTTTTTACTAGGGCTAAAGCCATGGGAAAGAAAGATAAGAGTGACAGAGGTAAGAAGACTACATGTTATTTTTAAATAAACAAATACATAGTTTATGAACCAGTGCAAGATATATCTTTCATGTTTACCTAATAGCGGATAATATTGAGGCATGATAAAACATAGCAAATAGATTATTTCCATTCAAATATCCAATAAACCCAAAATACACTTTTGAACAGATTAAATCAGGAGTTTTTAATTCTGTTCTTCGTTACCCTTGAGCTTAATTGTTTTGAACACATAACAGTTAGTTGTATTGTACCTAAAAACCCTCAAAATTGAGTAACAATAAAAGTGTGAACGATGTAATTTTATATAATAAAAGGCCACTTAAAAGTAGACTGAGTTAAGAGTGTACACTATCTTGACACATTTTAAACCAGTGCACTTAAAATGATAATCTACTTTCAAGAACATTTCAAATCATTATGTGATCATTGTCATCATATTTTGTCATTAATGTCATTAGTCATATTTTAATAATGCTTTAAAGCGGAATACTTGTGCTGTCTAACTAAATAAAAATTGTTGTCTTGTGCTGACTAACTAAATAAAAATGGTAAATTACTTGATTCATATTTTAAACACAAAATATGTTATGTTGAGAAACTTTTTAAAGTTAATATATTTACCCAAAAGTTTAATATTGTTTGTTAATAATATGTAACAAACTAATGCATAGTATACAAGTTTCAATATAAATTACTGTATTGTTTAAGTTTACTGTTAATCCTTGTCATCTTTTCCTTTTTCAATGTATTTTATTACAAAGGTGTTACAAGTAATTGTGAAATAATCATAATAATAAAAATTGAGGAAGAGTAATTATGAAATAATAATAATTATAAACATTGATGAAGATGTTTTGTCAATTTGTTTGTTTTTTCTATTTTCGTGTTTTTCTTAACTTGCAGTTAGTTTGAGTTCACTGGGTCACACAACTAAAATGTGATTTTTAAGACTGTTAAAGTGTACTTGTTCGCTTGTTGTTGATCCAGATGTTGTTTTTAAGTACTATTAACTGTTACTATAGACATTTGAACTAGCAGGATCCATCGATTCTTTTGGAAATCACAAAGGGTGCATTTAGGCAACAATAATTGTACAAAAAATATCCAAGTTTTTCTTTGCGTTATTGAAATGTTGAAGATCTTTTGAAAATGGCTAAAATGCTGTAGTTGGCGTGATTGTTTTGGTTGTCACTCACTTTTTTTACTATTATTATTGAACAATGATAGCACATTCAATACAAAATAACAACGCAATAATTATTTTAAATGATAGAGTGGTGATGCACAATCTTATAGGAATATATTTTTGGGCAATATGGACTCTAATTAAATTAAATTATTAAATTCTATAAAGCTTGTTTTTTTTCCCCCTGAAAATGTACATTAATGAATATGAAACTTGGTCATAAAAATAAGTGTGGGATCTTTCCACTGTAAAGTAACATATTCGTAAATATTGTCAACAATAGAATCAAATACGCTGTCAAACCCCTGTCGTGGGAATTGCTAATTCATACTAGAAACTTGCTAACAACATGGTAATTCATACTAAAAACATGCTACCCTCATGCTAATTCATACTAGAATTATGCTAACAACATACTAATTATTGCTAAAATCATGCTAGCAACATTCTAATAATACTAGAAACATGGTAATAAAATGCTAATTCATACTAGAATCATGCTAATACATAATAGAATCATGTTAACAACGTGCTAATTCATACATGTTAACAACATGCTAATTCATACTAGAAACATGCTAACAACACGCTGATTCGTAATAGAAACATGCTAGCAACGTGATAAAAACATGCTAACAACATGCTAATTTGTGTCAATAATTCTAGCAACGTAATTCATGCAAAAATGATGCTAGCAACATGCTATTTCATGCTAAAACATGCTTAGTAATGCTTGAAACAGGCAAACTTTAATATCTAGTTTAATCTTGCATTTCTTTAAACTGAACTTACGTCACATATGAGCTTGACATCACACTGTGACCTATTGTGATAGCAGAATAGATCATACTAGAAACATGCTAACAACACGCTGATTCATAATAGAAACATGGTAACAACATGCTAATTCATACTAAAATCATCAGTATTGTTATAGCAGAATAGATCATCCATGTTCTAAACGGTCGAGTTGTTTGTTCACTTCAGATAAGAAGTCCAAGAAACGCTATTATGGTGAGGAAGAGGAGGATGAAGAGGTAATTGGTGGAGAGTCTCAGGAGGCCGTTCCCGCAGCTGCTGGGAAACAGGTGGATGAATCCAGCACTAAACTGGACGAGTATGGAGCCAAAGACTACAGGCTTCAGATGCTCCTCAAGAATGACCACTCTTCACGACCACTATGGGTGGTAAGTATGAATATTCTGGACTGATTGAGCAGTTTCAACGGAAGACATTCAGATCATTCCTGTCTCATCATCGTTTTACTCTTGCAGGCTCCTGATGGTCACATCTTCCTCGAGGCTTTCTCTCCAGTTTATAAATACGCTCAGGACTTTTTGGTGGCCATTTCGGAGCCGGTGTGTCGACCCACACACGCGCACGAGTACAAACTGACGGCGTATTCTCTGTACGCCGCTGTGAGCGTCGGCCTGCAGACCTCTGACATCATTGAGTACCTGCAGAAACTCAGCAAGACCTCTGTGCCGGATGGCATAGTGCAGTTTATTAAGGTGTGTGTGTACACAATTTTTGTATATCACATCACTAATATTTTCTCTCTCTCTTTTAATTAAATTTAATTAGATTCAAAAGAGCTTTATTAACTTTATTTATTAGCTGTATTATTAGATTTATTATTTATATAAGTATTGCCAAAGCATTGCACATTATATAAACAATGAATAAAATAGTAAAGTGATAATATAATACACAAATACAATATATACACACACACACACACACACACACACACACACACACACACACACACACACACACACACACACACAAACCTACACAATTAGAAATTTGATAAATACATACTCAAATAGGGAAAAAAGACTAATATGATTATTAAAAAGATAATGAAAGACATTTTTTTAAATATATATTATTAATAAAAATAACATAAAATACTCTCTCTATTAAATTAAATTCAAACTTGCTTTATTGGCCTGACAAATGTTAAATGTTACAAATGTATCTCTCTCTCTCTTTTTCTCCTCCTATAGTTGTGCACAGTGAGCTACGGTAAAGTTAAACTAGTCCTGAAACACAACAGGTCAGTTTGTTTTTCACTGATTCTTATGAAATGTTATGTTGATGAGCACTTTGTTTAATCAATACTGCATAAAAACACATTGGCCACTTTATACGCTTTTTTTTTAGTAGCAGTTCGATTTTTGCATTCAGACTTGTGTTAAATCAACATGGCATAAATCCAGCAAGACACAGAGATTTTGGTCCATATTTCTGTAATAGCGTCACATAGCATATAGGGTTGTCTCGATACTGGAATTCGATACCAATCGGTACTGAAGTTTTAAAAACGTCCATTTCCCGCGAACATTTAAGCGCTGTGGAGCATGTTCTTAAGCAGCGCTGACTTGCCATTGTGTTCACGTGCTCAACAGAAATGACTGTGATTAGCCGTGGAGGTCATCAGTTCACCGAACTCACCGCTGTTTACTATGTGTAACCACAGATACAGGGACACTGGAGCGCTTTAAAGCCGCGATTCATCAGCGGATCGCTCGTATGTCAGCTTACAGACAAACCAGCTCATCGACGTGACTTTGAAACGTTCCAGTGTCCCTGTATCTGTAGTTACACGCAGTAAACAGCGGTGAGTTCGGTGAACCGATGACCTTCACGGCTAATCACAGTCATTTCTGTTGAGCACGTGAACACAATGGCAAGTCAGCGCTGCTTAAGAACATGCTCCACAGCGCTTAAATGTTCGCGGGAAATGGACGTTTTTAAAACTTCAGTACCGATTGGTATCAAATTCCAGTATCGAGACAATAAACAGTTCAGTTTTACCATTTTTGAATCCATTTTGCCGATAAGCGGGTCTAGCAGATGCACTTTTAGCTTAGCTTAGCATAGATTATTAAATCGGATTAGACCATTAGCATCTTGCTGAAAAATGACTACAGAGTTTCAATAATTTTCCTATTTAAATCTTGACTCTTCTCAAGGAACTGTGCTGCCGTACCGTACCATGGATGCAGCAGGAGCAGCAAACTTCCTTGATTATTATGCCGGAGTGAGAGTATAGTTCCTAGCCATATCAGCCTAGAAAATAGCAACTTTTCATTTTCAGTCAGTCTTTGTACACAATGTAACTACAGAAGAGTCGAGCTTTAAATCTGAAAATTATCGAAACTCTTTGGTCATTTTTGAGTGAGATGCTAATGGTCTAATCTGATTCAATGATCTATGCTAAGCTAAACTAAAAGTGCTCCCTGCCTGACCCAGAGATCGGCTGAAAGGATTAAAAAATGGTAAAACTCAACTGATTAACTCTGGCAAAGTTGTAAAATGAGCCTATTTTTTCATCATTTTTTTTACATCATTTTTTTAAAACTAAAGTGTTCCTTAAAATTTCAGCATTATTACTCTAGTTATTCTGTCTATGAAGCCATGTTAATAAGTCTTTGCTATATGAAAGCATTTGTTTCTTGTATAAAAAATTTACATTGGAACAACCATTGATATTTGATTATGTGTGTGTGTGTGTTTTGGGAACAGATATTTTGTGGAGAGTGCATTCCCTGATGTCATTCAGAGGCTGTTACAGGACACTGTGATTCGGGACTGTCGTCTTCGCTCTGCTGAGGGTGTGGAGACGGAGCTCATCACCGAGACCATCTCTAGCAAATCAGCAGTGAGTACCAATAAAAACCCATTCTCAACTTGAACAAAAATATGTCCTCTGGATATACACACAATGACATTAAAACACTAATAATAAAACATATGGCTAATTTCTGGTACCATCGCCTCTCATGTCTAGATCTCAAAGTCTCAGCAAGACAATGGCGGCCCGTCATCCTCTCAGCCTGCAGACGGGCAGCGCTCAGGAACTCAGGTGCCAGAGGACATCTTCAGTTACTATGAACAGATGGATAAAGAGGAGGAGGAGGAGGAAGAGACGCAAACCGTGTCATTTGAGATCCGTCAGGTGTGTGTCTGTGCTTGAATAAGTAAAATGTGGAAAGATTGTGTTAGCTGTGTTTCTTCAGATTGTTTCTTCATTGTTTAGTTAAAGAGATAGTTCACCCAAAAATGGAAATTCTGTCATCATTTGCTCATCCTCCACTTGTTCCAAACCAGTTTGAGTTTTTTTTTGTTCTGTTGAACACAAAAGAAGATATTTTGAAGAATGTTGGAAACCGGTAACCATTGACTTCCATAGTATTTTTCTTTTAATAATTTTTTTATGTCATGTTATTTATCATTATTTTATTATTTATAATTTTTTTAAATAATTGTTATTATTTTGTCTTGTTACAAAAGTTTTAAAGGAAAAAGTCGGAAGTCTTTCACTATGTCTGTCATATCAGGCATTTATGTTCTTTTCACTCCAAAAAAAAAAAAAGAATTCTTGCAGAATAACTCTTTCTTCTTGGCTCTGGTTAGGAAATGATAGAGGAGCTTCAGAAGCGCTGTATTCAGCTGGAGTATCCTCTACTGGCTGAATATGACTTCCGTAATGACACAGTGAATCCTGACATCAACATGGACCTGAAACCCACCGCTGTGCTGAGACCATATCAGGAAAAGAGTCTGAGGAAGATGTTTGGGAATGGCAGAGCTCGATCTGGAGTCATTGTCCTGCCTTGCGGTAAGCAATCATCTTCCTTCATTCATTCATTCATTCATTCATTCATTTTCCTTTGGCTTAGTCAGAGGTCGCCACAGCGGAATGAACCGCCAACTATTCCAGCATATGTTCCACGCAGCGGATGCCCTTCCAGCTACAACCCAGTTCTGGGAAGCACCCAAACACACACACAATCATATACTACGACCAATTTAGTTCATCCAATTCACCTATAGCGCATGTCTTTGGACTGTGGAGGAAACCGGAGCACCCGGAGGAAACCCACGCGAACACAGGACACAGAACACAGAACATGCAAACTCCACACAGAAATGCCAACTGGTCCAAAAAAATTGACTGAAATAAATAAACATTTAAATTATCATCTATTATATTCTATTTTTAGTAAATGTAGTTATTCAGAGTTGTTCACATTCATATCTATTTACATTTTGGGACTTTAAATTTAAAAAGTTTGATCCACATATCATTTTTGCTAAAAAAGGAATGCAGCAACTTTAAAAATCAGTATCTCAAATCCACTCAGAATGCAGATAGAACCTCATAAGTCCAAAGTGACTTTATATACATTTGATTACAACAAGAAGCCAAGGAACTAACTTCATTTAGTTTCAACTTGATGTGATAAAGCAACTAAAACTAAAATAAAAATGCATAAAAATTAACCATATTTAGAAAAAATATTTATTCTTCATTCTTACATTTTCAGCAAAGCTAACTTATTTACTATATGTTAGCAATTTACGTCATTTTTCTAGGTGTGTGGGATATTGACAAAAATAATATATCAGTATTTAGATTTGTAGATTTAGATCAGTATTTGCCAGTGGGTGGCGGCAAGTTCCTCTCTTTGAGTGTTGAATGATGCGTGATTTATTGAATCATTCATTCAAATGATTTGTTCAAAACTACTGATTTATTTAGAAACTAAGCAAGTGAATAGTTATCAAGGATTGACTCAAAATATTTGTTCGCAGCCAATAGTTTGGAACTATTTTCATTGGTAAAACAAAAAAATGAATATTTTGTCTAAAATGTAGCTCACTCAATATTAAGTTTTGTTTGTTGAACTGTTGTATAAACTTGGAAATTGGGATCACATTACTTTGATACAGAAAATGCCATTTTTGCACTCGTATGTCATACGACATATTCTTTACCTTCATAACTTTGCCTTGTAATAGGCTTCATCATGTAGTAACAGAGCAAGAATTTTTTGTGGTTAAAAGACATCATATATATATATATATATATATATATATATATATATATATATATATATAAACTTTTTTTTATAAACAAATTTTTCCTGAAAATTACTGACGGTTTTGAAGAAAGGGTCCAAATGAGCTCGGTTTCAAATCTGCAGTCCACTTCCAGAAAAGTGATAATTCACGAATAACGTTAAAGCCATTTTACAAAGACATTTACATGTCGTTTTTGTCCCTTCAGTGTGTTTATGCCTATTTATATGCTGTTACAGCAGGGAAAATAAGTATTGAACACGTGACCATTTTTCGTGTTCAATAAAGGTGCCGTTGACTTAAAATTTTCCCAGGATGTTAGTAACAACCAAAGAAATCCATATATGCAAATAAAACCAATCTAATTAGTTTACAAATGACGTTATGTGTAATAAAATGGCATGACACATAAAGAAAGGGAGGTGTAGCATCCGCTGTGTAAAACATATGCTGAATAAGTTGGCAGTTCATTCCGCTGCGGCGACCCCTGATGAATAAAGGGACTAAGCCGAAGGAAAATTAATGAATGAATAAATATTGGACTCCCCTTTTGACTACCAGAGATTTTGTGAAATGTACAACAGCAAAACATTACCAGAGCAACTGTTATGGCGTTATTAATGTAAAATAAAATGTTTTTGTTGCTATTATTCTGCTTTTTCTGCCCTGCAGGTGCTGGTAAGTCTCTGGTGGGTGTCACTGCCGCCTGCACGGTGCGCAAGCGATGCCTGGTTTTGGGAAACTCCTCGGTGTCAGTGGAACAGTGGAAAGCTCAGTTCAAGATGTGGTCCACCATCGATGACTCCCAGATCTGCCGCTTCACTTCAGATGCAAAGGACAAACCCATCGGCTGCTCGGTGGCCATCAGTACCTACTCTATGCTGGGACACACCACCAAACGCTCCTGGGAGGCCGAGAGGGTTATGGAGTGGATGAAGAGTCAGGAGTGGGGACTCATCATACTGGACGAGGTGCACACCATACCAGGTAGGTTGTGTGTGTGTGTGCGCGCGTGTGTCTGTGGGTCAAACCCCAACTGCAACTAGAGAAAATTTCAAACATGAAATCAGGACTTCTGAGATGTTTATTTTATTTTATTTTTTTGTTTTGTTTATTCATTTATTCAATTATTCATTCATTCATTTGAAATTTTTGTCATTTTAAGGTCAATCATGATGGTCAGTATGCAAATTCTACTTAGACTTTACTGCTATTTTAGGATTTGTTTATTATTAAATGTGTAGATAATAAAAAAATAGATTTTTTTTTTATAATACTCTTTTATATTCATCTTCAGAAACAAAATAAGGCATAATAAATCCTTTTTTTTATAATTATTTTTTTAGCGGTTTTTCACCTTTAATTTGGATAGGATAGTGAAGGTTACAGACAGGAAAGTATTGGGAGCAGAAAGAGTGGAAGGGTCGGCAAAAAACCCAGAGCCAGGAATCGAACTCGGGTCGCCGTAAGCACAATGGTACTATATGTCGGTGCACTTAATCACTAGGTTATTGGCGCCGACATAAATCCTTTTTAAAAATGATTTCAGCACCCAAATTGAAGTTGTAGGTTTTTCCAAGCTTCAAAGTGTTCATAAATGCATTTTAAAAGTAATTTATATCTATCAAGCGGTTTAATCTTGGTGTTTTGAAAAGATACTTTTTTTGGATGCTATTTTATATTAATGGCAAATAAAATCAGGACAAACAAGGTTTAATTGTTCTTGTACGTAAGGCTTGAATTTGTTTAAAACAGTTTAAAGCTAAATTAATTTCAGAAACGGAAGAAGTAAAATAATTCAAATGAAATAAAATGATTCAAAGTAAAATTAAATTGCTTCTGTTTGAACCTGAGTCAATTTCAAAAATGCAAAAAATAAAATAAATAAAATGATCACAAAAATATCACAAATAATTTGAAACACAAATTGAATGTACAGACACCTGACTGCTTTGTTTGTCTTTGCAGCAAAGATGTTCCGTCGTGTTCTTACAATAGTCCAGGCTCACTGTAAACTGGGTCTCACCGCCACTCTGGTAAGAGAAGATGATAAGATTGTGGATCTGAACTTCCTGATTGGACCAAAGCTCTACGAGGCGAACTGGATGGAACTGCAGAACAACGGCTACATCGCTAAAGTCCAGTGTGCTGAGGTGAGGGGGCAAAGATATCGATATTGTACTGCAGTGGTTCCCAAAAAAATGTCACTTGCGGTCCAAACAACCAAACACATATATTTCCGTGGCCCACTGCAATTTTTTAATTAACCCACTATTTGTAGTACATTGGTAATTTACATTTAAGAAAGTGGATTGAATGTGGATTACATTAAAATGGATACCCAAAAAACTTCACCCAAAGTTCACCCAGTTCACCCCAAAAAATAAAAATTACTTCATTTACTCTCCCCAGGGGATTTTCAAACCTTTATGAGTTGCTTTCTTCAGTTGAACTCAAAAGAAGATATTTTGAAGAATGTTGGTTGTGGCACCAATCAACTT
>CAIGQV010000919.1:7885793-7919391 GCA_903798115.1 Danio jaintianensis
ATATGCAGTTTATTAGTAGTATTGTTGTTATTATATATGTTATTAAGGATTTTCGAATAGTACAAACAACAAAGACAATCAGACAAACAAACAAACAAACCCCAAGCGCTGCCAATTAAATAAAATTTACAAATGTATCCGTTTAACAAATAAACCCAAAAACAAAAGAAGCCAGAACTCTCTTAAAATAAAAATGTCATAGTTTGTGTAGAAAGGATTGGAGAGGTTCCCAAAGTCTCCTGAATTTGACCTGTTTGTGGTTAAGATCATAAGTTAATTTTTCCAAAGGAAGAAAGACTGACAAGACTGTCAACTGAGAAATCCACATGGAAATAGTTGGAATTTGAGAAGTAGACCATTTTAGAAATATACATTTCTTAGCCAGAAATGTAAGAGTTGTAAACAGAGGTTTGAGGTCTGAGTCAAAGAGGTCTTCAGGAATGTCATTCAACAAAAAAAAGTGAGGCGGAGAAAGTAAAACCCTTCGGGTGCTCCGGTTTCCCCCACAGTCCAAAGACATGCGGTATAGGTGAATTGAATAAACTAAACTGGCCCTAGTGTATGTGTGTGAATGAGTGTGTATGGATGTTTCCCAGTACTGGGTTGCAGCTGGAAGGGCATCCGCTGTGTAAAACATATGCTGGATAAGTTGGCGGTTCATTCCACTGTGGTGACCCCTGATGAATAAAGGGACTAAGCCGAAGGAAAATGAATGAATGAATGAATGTAAATTGAGGAACATTTTGGAAAAATACCATCACAGATCTTGGACCAATCTTCAGAATTAAACAGAACTCCTAGGTACCGTTCCCATAGTGGTTTCAAAGAGTCATAAACCTGGAGAAGTGGACATTAAGTACTTCCAAAAGGTCTTAAATTGTGGAATTACACTTTATTCAAGTAAAGTCTTTACAGTTTGGTGTAAATTAGGATGTTTGCTTAATCAAAAAAAATGTTTCCTTCTCTTTTATCAATCTTAACAGCTGAAATAAGTTTAGAATTTATTAGATTAAAAAAGTATTTGTTCTCTTTCATATAAATAACAAAAATAAGGTGCATATAATAGGTGCATATAAATAAGGTTTACTTCTATATTATAATTTATATATGGGAAAAACTAAGAGACCACAAATTAAATATAAAGTTCATTTTTCATTTGTTTTGCATAAAATTAACAAAAAAAAGGTGCTGCTTTTGCGTTTTTAGATGTTTATATAATTTCTTTAGACAAAACAATATTTCATATTTTACTTCAGAAAAGTAAAGAAATCAATATTATTTGGAACAACCCTGCTATTCGCTTAATATTCACAATTATACTGTATATATTTTTATATTTTATACAAAAAAGTTGTATACACTAAAAGGTTCAATTAAACAGAAACGTCAGATTAGCAATGGTGAGAGTTTAAGCTTGTTTAAGCAGCTAATCCGTGTGGCTGATCCAGCTTATTGTCATGGTGAAGTAATCCTATGGGGTGTTTTATGAAAAATATGAAAAGCATTGTGTATTATCCTCGCATTTTCAAACAGGTTTTCCTGTCTGTTCTTCAAACGTATATTTCCTTTGTGTGTGTGTATGTGTGTGTCTAGGTGTGGTGTCCTATGTCTCCTGAGTTTTATCGTGAATACGTGGCCATAAAGACAAAGAAGAGAATTCTGCTCTACACCATGAATCCCAACAAGTTTCGTGCTTGTCAGTTTCTGATCCGCTTCCACGAGCGCAGAAACGACAAGATCATCGTCTTTGCCGACAACGTCTTTGCACTGAAAGAATACGCCATCCGTCTAAACAAGTAATGCCTATTTTATTTGTACGCAGTCAAATAATCATGTAATAGTGCTTTACTACTTCTTACAACATTGTGCTTGTAAATTCAATTTTTTGAAGGTTTTTGAAACACTTAAAGGGTTAGTTCACTCCAGAAATGAAGATTCTGTTAATTACTCACCCTCATGTCATTCATCTTCTTTTTGTTCAAGGTTTTTTTTATTTGTTTTTCACATTATACAGATGAAAAAAGGGAAACATACAAGAATGACACAAGTTCACTTTTTCTCATATTGTCATGTTCTGTGCATCCATTTCCTTCACAAGAGTTAAAAAAGGCAACAGACCTTACAAAAATGTCCCAACAGACCCTTTGATGGTATGCCTTGTTTTCTCCAGTTCAAGATGAGACATGACTTCTCTTATCCAGTAGTTATGTGCTGGTGAAATAGGGTCTTTCCATTCAAACAATAGCAGCAGTCTTCTAGCCATGTTGTTCATCTTCTGAACACAAATTATAACAATTTAGAAGAAATCCGAGAGCTCTTTCACCCACTATAGAGAAGTTTTTTGAAACACTTAAAGGGTTAGTTCACTCCAAAAATAAAAATTCTGTTATTTATTACTCACCCTCATGTCGTTCATCTTCTGAACACAAGTGAATAAATTTCAGATGAAATCCGAGAGCTTTCTCACCCTCTATAGACAAGATTTTTTGGTCACACTTTACAATAAGGTTTCATTAGTTAATGTGTTTACTAACATGAACTAATTATAAACAGTACAAATGTGGGCGACGCGGTGGCGCAGTGGGTAGCACGTTCGCCTCACAGCAAGAAGGTCGCTGGTTCGAGCCTCGGCTGGGTCAGTTGGCATTTCTGTGTGGAGTTTGCATGTTCTCCCCGTGTTCGCGTGGGTTTCCTCCGGGTGCTCCGGTTTCCCCCACAGTCCAAAGACATGCGGTACAGGTGAATTGGGTAAGCTAAAATTGACCGTATCGTATGTGTGTAAATGAGTGTGTATGAATGTTTCCCAGTGATGGGTTGCAGCTGGAAGGGCATCCGCTGCGTAAAACATATGCTGGATAAGTTGGTGGTTCATCCCGCTGTGGCGACCCCAGATTAATAAAGGGACTAAGCCGAAAAGAAAATGAATGAATGAATTTACAAATGCATTATTAACATCCAAATTCATGCTTGTTAACATTAGTTCATGCACCTTGAGTTAATATGAACTAACAATGAACAACTAACGTTAACTAACATGAACGAATACTGTAATAAATGTATTGTTCATCGTTTGTTTGTTCTGCTTTCTTAAATTGCAGCACGTTTAGCTCTCTCAGCCACCGTGGTTGCAAACTGTTATGAAACTGAAATGACATAAAATGTTTTGACAATGATTTTAAGTCGAAAGACGTTCAAAGTCCAGAAAATTATCCAAAAACCTTGTCAAAACATTTCGTGTCACTTTAGTGGTTCAGTTGTAATTATACAAAGCTCTATGGAGGGCGAGAGAGCTGTCTGACTTCTAGTTCAGTGTCAGCAAAAACAAAAGAGCTCAGCAACATTGTCGAATAAACTCATTTGATCCAGAAACGTCTTAACAAATATCTTAACCAAAGTGTTGTTGGATGTTTACCGGAAACCTTGCGTGTCGTAAGGCCGTGATGCAAAATTAAAAAGATGTGGAAGGCTGCAAATGTTCTGCGGGTCTGTTCCTGGCTCAACCTCTAATCAGCCTTATTAGCTGTTAATCACCTTTAACTTTGCCAAATCAGTGGGCTTTTCCTTGTAAAGTGTGCAAAGTGGGTTCTTTCAAAGAATTGAGAGGTTGTACAGGGACACTGCAGGACTCTGAGGGTTTTTGAGGTTTAAATAAAAAAAGTAATAATAGTTCATGGATGTCCTGAAAAGCCTGCAAAAAGTGTAATATGATCAGTTTAATTTAATTTAATAATGATATAATTTTGTAGATCCACATGTATTTAATTCTATTATATATGCATAGAGTACTTAATTGCTCTAGATTTACTGGTTTAATGAATTATGCTGATGTATTATATTCTGTAATTGTCTAAAAAGACCTCCTAGAATTAAAGATATTGTCATTTAGAGCATTTTCTTTTCTTTTTTACTCAGAAAATCACAATTTGTTAATTTGTGAATTGTTTTATGTCTTAGAGTAAATATAAATATGTATGAAAACATGGCATTTTTTGCTAAATACAAATGCTCTACACAAAAATTACGTTTGCTGTTTGTTCAAACTACTTATTTAAAATGAGCCGAAACAACACAATAATTGAGTTTTTTTGGGACAACTTAATTGTTTATGTTCAGTCCATTTAAATTGCTAAAAAGTAATGTTAACTTAATTCCTTTATGTTGTCTCAGCATTTTTTTTGTGTAAATGACAGCATTTTAATCTTAAATTTGCGAAAATCAGAGAAGATTATAAAAATAAAACAAGTTACATTCATAACAAACGCATAACTATAAACTGTAAATCCAGAGAAACTGAGTGTGTGTGTGAAATAACCTGTAAATCTGTGGAATTCTTTCTGACATATGCAGTTTTGCAATTAGATTTTTCCTAATTATGTAGTACACATACTTTGTACAAAGGATGACTGAGTCTTTTAAAGCATACAAAATGATTTTTCAGCATGCGCACACACATACAGTTCATTCTCTCTTACTGTTTCTTTTTTCAGACCATATATTTATGGGCCCACATCCCAAGGAGAACGTATGCAGATCCTTCAAAACTTCAAGCACAATCCCAAAATCAATACGATCTTCATCTCCAAGGTAAATGCCTTTTATCTGTCTACATCAACCCAAACTTGCAAAAACTTTGTGGTGTTTTTCTTCTTCAAAAGGCTTTCACTAATGATAATCAGTATTGCTATTGAATTTTAAAGTTCAGCAGAGGTGACCGGCACACTCGTGTGACCCCTTAATTCCTTTAGAACTGATTTTACAAGATAAACAAACACATTTATGTGGTTTGTCCTTGGGAAATGCTAAAAATGCTAAGTTTTTTTGTTTGTTTGTTTAAATCATCATTTTTTTTCTAAATCAGGCTGCTAAACAAACTTTTTTCTGTTTTGGTGTCTAAAACAGCATGCATTTGAAGTCGAAATTATTACCCCTGCTGTGAATTTATTTTTTTCTTTTTCACATATTTCCCAAATGATGTTTAACAGAGCAAGGAATTTTTCACAGTATTTCCTATCATATTTTTTCTTCTGGAGAAAGTCTTTTTTGTTTTATTTCGACTAGAATAAAAGCAGTTTACATTTAAAAAAAAAAAACATTTTAAGGTCAATATTATTAGACCCTTAAGCAATATTTTTATTCGACTGTCTACAGAACAAACCATCGTTATACAATGATTTGCCTAATTACCCTATAAAGCCTTTAAATGTCACTTTAAGCTGAATACTAGTATCTTGAAAAATATCTAGTAAAATATCATGTATTGTCATCATGGCAAAGATACAAGAAATCAGTTATTAGAAATTAGTTATTAAAACTATGATGTTTAGAAATGTGACGCAGTGGGTAGTGCTGTCGCCTCACAGCAAGAAGGCCGCTGGTTCGAGCCTTGGCTGGGTCAGTTGGCATTTCTGTGTGGAGTTTGCATGTTCTTCCTGTGTTCTCCCCGGTTTCCCCCACAAGTCCAAAGACATGTGCTATAGGTAAATTGGGTAAGCTAAATTGTCCATAGTGTATGTATGTGTGTGAATGAGTGTGTGTGGGCTTTTCCCAGTGATGGGTTGCGGCTGGAAGGGCATCCACTGCGTAAAACATATGCTGGATAAGTTGGTGGTTCATTCCGCTGTGGCGACCCCTGATTAATAAAGGGACTAAGCCGAAAAGAAAATGAATGAATGAATGTTTAGAAATGTGTTGAAAAAAATCTTCTTTCCGTTAAACAGAAGTTGAGGGAAAAATATACAAGGGGGCTAATAATTCAAGAGGGCTAACCACTTAAATTTGTCAAAACAATTAACTTAATTAATTTGTGTTCTAACAATGAATAAATTGTGTGGAACCCTGCCTCTTTTACAGTGTACATGTATCCAAACTTTTATTGCATTGCTACATTTTCAAACCTCAACCCTCTAGTCTACCTGGTAAAGTCTTGATTAAAGGAAAATACACCCTTGAGTTTCATTTATATGGAAACATTCATTTATATTGTTTATTTCTGCATATACCAATAATATAGGGAAACAAATTGTGCATAAAAAAGCTTTTTGTGTACAACAAAATTTCTCAGATACTGAGACATGTTTGATTGTACTGAGACACTGATTTGGGGAATGCCTGGATGCTATTCTGACCTTATTCACTTTCTGTCGAATGCAAATGGGTGTAAATGATTTAATGGGAAAGTGATGCACGTGTGCTGATACGATTGTCTTCAAAAGTCAGACTATTCAAATGAGATAAGAGTAGCTGCGTAGGAAAGAGCTGTAGGCGGGATGTATAAATATGGAATGTAATAAAGGAAACCCATTTTAAAAAGAAAATTAATCAGATTTTTCATTATTTGTGTTTTAAAAAGCCTACAAATAATTAAAACCACAGATCATATTTTCATATATGTGTCTCATAGATCACACAACACCGTATTTATTTGATGTGTTTCTATTTTATTTTTCAGCGTAGTGGGTTTGTATGAATAGTTCTATCCGTATTAGTTGGTTTTGGCCTATTCTGTAATGAAGTATATGCTCATTTAACTGTGACTCCTTCTATTCTTAATCTCTTGTTCACGTCAGGTAGGAGATACTTCATTTGACCTGCCGGAAGCAAATGTGCTAATTCAGATCTCTTCTCACGGTGGTTCTCGACGTCAGGAAGCTCAGAGACTGGGCAGAGTGCTGCGAGCCAAAAAAGGTAACCAGCCGTGGGTCTTATAGCAAAACTTATGCTATATTTTAAAAATGTCAGTAAAATCTATTGTGAAATACCTCATGTTATGCAATTTTTTAAAAAATTGGGCTCTAAATGATCCAAGCTGAGAAACAAGGGTCTTGCCTATTAAAACGATTGTTCATTTTATGTAAATATAAAAACAATTGATATACTTTTTTTAACCACAGAAGTGCAAAACTTATGCAAAACTACTGACCCAGTATTTCCAGTTTTCATTTCAATCAACAAACTGCATGTCTGTGCAATTTACGTTTCGTTTAGTAAGTCAGGGTGTTCCCTTAAGCCGTTTTTAATAGTTGGTCTCTTGTCAAGTCGGTCTGTTGGTTGAACAGAATTGAAACACTGAGAGACACTCAGGCAGCATTGGACTACAACATGAACACTGGCAACAAACAATCAGTCATTTAAAGGGGACCTATTATCCCTCTTTTTACAAGATGTAAAATAAGTCTCCCGGCTGGGTCAGTTGGCATTTCTGTGTGGAGTTTGCATGTTCTCCCCGTGGTCGCTTGGATTTCCTCCGGGTGCTCCGGTTTCTCGCACAGTCCAAAGACATGCGGTACAGGTGAATTGAATAATCTAAATTGGCCGTAGTGTATGTGTGTGAATCCAAGAGTGTATGGGTGTTTTCCAGTGTTGGGTTGCAGCTGGAAGGGCATCCGCTGCGTAAAACATATGCTGGATAAGTTGCCGGTTCATTCCGCTGTGGCGACCCCTGATGAATAAAGCCGAAAAGAAAATGAATGAATGAAAAATAAGTCTCTGAGTGCGTATGTGAAGTTTCAGCTCAAAATACCCCACAAATAATGTTTTATAACTGTCCCTTTTTGGCTTAGATCTTAATTGTGTTATTTTGGTCACTGTTGCTTTAAATTCAAATGAGATTGCGCTTTTATCAAATGCTATGCTATGGGTCAGCATAGTGGCAGATTCAAAAACAAGAACTATGCTAATGAGGGAGAGATCATCACTAATGGGT
Source organism: Danio jaintianensis (assembly GCA_903798115.1). Classification (NCBI taxonomy): domain Eukaryota; kingdom Metazoa; phylum Chordata; class Actinopteri; order Cypriniformes; family Danionidae; genus Danio; species Danio jaintianensis. The sequence continues at coordinate 7,893,496 of CAIGQV010000919.1, forward strand.
GGGGCTTTCCCCCTCTGATGACACAAGGAGAATGTCAATCAAAATGTTTCTGCAGACACGCACTGCTGCCACACAACTGGGTTTAAACCTCTTATAAAAGTGATTTTTGCATAATAGTTCCCATTTAAAAAATGAATATATTTAAAATTACCTATTTATTCGACTGGTAAGACCCTATTTTCTCTGCTGGGATCATTTAAATGCAGCTCTTTTAAGCTGAAGAAAGAAAGAAATGAATTGTAATTTTGGAAGACAAGGGGTTGAGTGAAGTTTTACACTACAAGGATGTAGCCAAAAATTGAACTGTTGTTCCCTTGCATCTTTAAAAAGTTTTATGTACCCGTAGAAAAGTAATGACATGCCATCAGCGGTTCACGCTTGTGTCTATGTTTATGTTATGTTTGCACTTGCTTTTAATTTACACTTCCCTAAAAACATACTATGCATGTGCATGCCATCGTTTACAAAAAACGTTCATTTTCGGGTGTTGAAAAAAACTTTCGTTTTGTGTTTTCAGTCCAGAAATGACAATGTTGTGTAAACTAACGGGCAAAATGTTTAAAAAAATCCCCCTTTTTGGGTCCCATTTTTTGTTCTTGAAGTAAGCTAATCCTTTAAAGGTGCTGTATGTAAGTTTTTGACTTCTCTAAAGCGTAAAAATACCATAATATGTTTAAGAAACATGCTAAGTGAACATTCTTGTTTATCTGAAAAACAATGCTGAAGTCAGATATTCTGCTTTGAAAATGTCTGTTACGTGCCGGAACGGTGTCTATGTTTTGGTTCTTTTAACCCGCCCACTGCCACTTTAACCAATTATATTTCAGCACCCTGGGTTGCCTTGATGGAAAACAGGGTATTTCATTCATTCAGAAAGGCTCTTAAAGCATGCATCCGTAAACCTCTTTAACATTATTAAATGTACATGCTGAATCACTGATATTGGTTTTGAGTCACAGTTCTAAAGTTCAATTTCAAACGGTTTATTTTATTTTCAAGATCTGAGGTGAACTATCTGCTGCTGCTTTCAGTAGTATGGCAATAAATGTCATGTAAAATGGCATTCAAACGCACATTGTCAGCATTTAACATTAAATAAAGCACATGATGTGTACCTGAGGTGATCATTGTCAGTTTTCTGTTGTTCAGCTGCAAGAAATAGAAGCCGTTTCTAATTTATCAATTCGAGGTGTTGGTTAGAACAAAAACTCCTTTTAATATGGAAAATATTCCTTCTATCGCGTGCCGTTGCTTTTATATAGAACACGGTTTAAATCAGCCTTTATGCTCGATAGTCAGACTCGCTCCGCAACCTGTGCTTGCCTTTGTTTTGATCCAGAAATGCAGTACCTAGTTCAACCACTGGGTGTCAAACTTACAATACTGCACCTTTAATGTTCTACTGAAAAAAATCACCTACATATTTAATGACCTGAGGGTCAGTAAATTAAAATAACATTTTAGGGTGAACTTTCCTTTTAATACAATGTTTCTGATATTTTTGATGTGTCACATAATTATACAACAAAATTTCTAACAAAACCTGCATATACAAGTATACTATCATTATATCTTTTTTTTTTTTTTTTTTTCCACAGGAATGGTTGCGGAGGAATACAATGCTTACTTCTACTCGCTCGTCTCTCAGGACACACAGGAAATGGCTTATTCCACCAAGAGACAGCGCTTCCTGGTGGACCAGGGATACAGTTTCAAGGTTTCAAGGCCAAATGCATACGTTTAATTACGCTGACTGAAAATGGTTGTTAACGCTAAGTTTGAATTGGTCCTCGATCTGTCACATAACATACGTTTTATCTTCCTTGTAGGTAATCACAAAGTTGGCTGGGATGGAGGAGGAAGACTTGATGTTTTCCACTCGTGACGAACAGCAGCAGCTCTTGCAGAAGGTTCTGGCAGCTTCAGATCTTGACGCTGAAGAGGAAGTGGTGATAGGAGAAGTGGGAGGAAAGCCACAGGTATCAGTTTTGTTCCTCTCCGTCACCTCATTTGTTTACTGGATGGGATTTTGTATTCTCCTATCTTGATTAATAACCACAGCACTGGCCAATGAATGAAATAGTCACCCCAAAATGGGTAGTTATTTACTTTTTGTCTCTCTTCAGTAGATCATAAAGGGAGATACACTATATTGTCAAATGTTTTGATACGTCTCTCAGAGTCATTGAATTCAGGTGTTCAAGTCACTTCCATGGCCACAGGTGTACAATATCGAGCACTAGGCATGCAGACTGCTTCTACAAACATTTGTGAATGAATGGGTCAATCTCAGAAACTGAATTTATAATTATTCCATAGTCAACTGTTAGGGGTGTGCGATATGACGATTTTTGATCATGGATGATTAAAATGTCTCCACGATCTGCTTTTGAAGACATATCACTGCATCGTGCTTATTGTACCAGTTGCAATACTGGCGCCTCTGTCTCAATATATTGTACAAAACGACATATATTCACATCAATAATTACCTCAGTGGTAGTTACACTCATGGCACTTATTCATATTGAGAAAAGTATGTTAGTTTAACCTTGCCGGTTAAACAATAACAGTAAATGCAGCTCCGCATTTTTTCCAAGCACATACACCTGAGGGAACGATATGTGCGCACCATTACAAAGCCTGTCTAACAAAAGTGCCTAATAACAGAATTAGATTATCTTTAATGTCTAATCGCGCCAAAACTGTCAAAACTACACAATGTTTACATATAAACACATTTGGTTATAGACCCTTTTCACAATGACGTCACTTCATTTCCCCCTATAACCAAAGCAGTGTATTTTTAGTTCCGGTTTACCTTTGAATGAATGGGAGACTTTTCTGGAAAATTAAAAAATGAAAATATTAACATTACACGATCTGATTTAAGACTATTACAGTATTGGGCATGTGTCCAAATGTTTCTCTTTCAATACTGAACTGCTTTTTGAGTTTTAAAATAAATTTTTTAGTTAATAAGAATAGGAATAAGCTATATGTTTGCAACCTTTTCACTTATTAATTAAGTTTATTTCCTCAATAATGGATTCATTTTTACTTTGATGCTGCTATGAGTATAAATTTATATTATCTGTTTAATTATTTTATTATCTTTATTTAATCTTCACATATACCCGGTAAGTATGTCTATAAATGTTTATAAATGCAATGAGTTTCATCATTTATTATTTATTGGTCCATTAATGTTTTGTTCAGTTTCTCCATTTGAATGAATTAAGACTGTGTCCTACCGCCGCATACTGAGTGGGTTTATTTTGATATTAGTGCTACCTTTTAATTAATAATGTTACAAATAAATTCATAATCTAATAATACTGAATTAAAATGCTGACTTCTTGGTGCTATTTTTGCAATTGTAAATTTTTATAATGACTTTGTTTGATTATTAGGAGTCGCATACAACATTGTTATTCTATTTCATTTAATTTGAATATTAAATAGACGTAAAGGTTTTATGTTCATGAATAAAATACCTAGAAAAAAATGGCAGAGAAGTGAGCAGTAGAATGTGAATAAAATTAATGTGTTTGTGAATCAGCTGTCCACTGTAAACAACCACAGTTTTATTTATTACTTATTCTTCAGGACACACTGAAGAATAAGAAACTTCATCTGCAGTAAAGACAGCAACACAATGCAATAGACTCTGTTTAAAGTCCCTTTTTTTTTGGTTCAAGCGGAGATCTGGATGATCTGTAAAAAAAATTTAAATGTCAGACGTCTCACCTTGAATGCAGACAACAGAAAACAGCCGTAGTCACAGTCTAACCATATCTGTAGTAAATATACAGCTGACTGGGTGAGTTCTCTATGGGGAGTTCTGTGTAGGCGGAAGTAACGATACACTGCGTGGAGTGAAACCGGACACCGCCGTGACGTCATGTGAAATTTCACATGCTGTTGCTTGTCATTAAGTCCACCCAATTTTTTATTCTGTGAAGAATTGCTCACTCTGATGATGTCCCTAATCTGTATTAATTTATTTTTTGTGCTGAACACACACACACACACCTTTTGCAAGGCGAGTGTTATAAAAATAAAGCTATTCGTTTGGCTGTACTGCTCAGACAACCTGCAGAATAGTAAAACCAACATCAGAATTTTTTTTATTTTTATAAAATTGTGAATCGTGGTTTTACTGGAAAGAAATCGTGATATTATATTTGCCATATCACCCACCCCTAGTGGAACAAGCACCAGCAACTCAGCCACGATGTAGAAGGCAATGTAAAAATCACAGAGCAGGGTCAGGGCCACAGTGCACAAAAAAAGTCCAATTTCTGCAGAGTCATTAGCTACAGACCTCCAAACTTCAAGTGACCTTCATATTAGCTCAAGAAGAGTGAATAGAGAGCACCAATGAATGGGTTTTCATGACTGAGCAGCTGCATCAAAGACTTATTTCACCAAGTGAAGTGCAAAGCGTGAGATACAGTGGTGTAAAGCACACCGTCACTGCGCTAGAGCAGTGGAAATGTTTTCTCTGGAGTGACCAATCACGCTTCTCTGTCTGTTATTTAGCTTAAAGTGCAATTTAAAGGCTTAATTAGCTTAATTAATTAAGTTAGGGCAATTAGGCAAATAATTGTATAACAGTAGCTTGTTCTGTAGCCAATAAAATAAATTGCTTAAGGGGGTTAATAATATTGACCTTAAAATGTTTTTAAAAATTTTTTAAACTGCTTTTATTCTAGCCGAAATAAATCAAGTAAGACTTTCTCCAGAAGAAAAAACATCATAGGAAATACTGTGAAAAATTCCTTGCTCTGTTAAACATCATTTGGGAAATATTTGAAAAAGGAAACAAATTCACTAATATTCATATATTATTGTATTCATCTGTATTTGCTTTAAGATGCTTTATGATACCCTGCTTGGACAGTTTTCTGAATTCTTCTCCTGTTTCTGTAGTTTTCTCGTCGTGCGGGCACTATGAGCTCGATGTCTGGAGCAGATGATGCCCTCTACATGGAGTACCAGATGCCCCGCGGCAGCAAAGCTTCAATCGGCAAGAACATCCATCCTCTGTTCAAACGCTTCCGCAAGTGAACACATTCACTTGGAGACCCCAGGCCCAAAATATAATAACAAAAGACACTCCGTGGCTGCTTGTTGCAGACAGAGCCATTTAAAAACTGAGAAAGAAGAAAAACTTGCTTTGTTTCAGAATAATTCTCGAGTCTAATGTGTATAGTGTTACAAACTGGGTGTTTGTAATTGTATTAATGAGTTGTTTGAATTTGTTATGAGAAACTGAATTGAAAAGAAGGAATCATTTTGTACAGTTTGTAAAAGCTAAAACAGAACCTGCTGTTGAAATGTACTGGTAAACGTTTATCAAATAAAATTTTCAAAACTAATAAGATTCTGTAAGTTTACATCGGTGCGGTAGGTATTTTTACCTCAGTTACCACGATGCGATTTTTATTTATTTATTTATATACATTTTATGTGTATTGATTAATATTAATGAATAAAATGAGTAAGGAATAATTGATGCTGGTGTGCATTATATATATATATATATTATTATTATTATTATTATTATATTTTATTTTTTATTTTTTTTTATTTATTGATTTTCAGTAAGTTTTTCCAAATATTTTACAGACTTTAGTCCATAAAAAGTATGATGTACAGTGCTCAGCATATATAAGTACACCCCTCACAAATCTATCTTTTAAATTCATATTTTTAATAGGAAGCTATACAATATTATATTTGTGCATATACATTAGATTAGTCAGTACTGAAGCCAAATCTGGAGCTTATCTAACAAAATAACTTACGATAACTTTTTTTTTTGTTGCAATATTTTGCTTGAATTTAATTGTATTATCTTTCAATTTCTATATATGTTTGGTGACTAAAATATTGTTTTAATAAATATATCTGTTTAATAAATCTGTTTTGTTTAAATGCACCAAAATACATTGCCTATATTCAAATGGAATATTCATTTTCAAAATGGGGTGTACTCAATTATGCTGAGCACTGTACATGTTGCCTATCAATAATACTTCAGTCTTTTCTTAAGGAAATAAAATATTCAAGAATTTCAAAAATAATAATTTTTTTATACTATAACTTATCATACACATAACTTAAATGCAGGTTTTTTTATTCGAAGAGACAATGCTATTTATTTTAACATAATAACTCAACCTTTTGTAGAAGAATAGTTTACCAAAATTTTATTTTTACAACCGCATCTCTTTCTACATGTCACAAAGGAAGATGTTCTGAAGAATGTTCATGCTCCTTATTATAAAAGTGAATAGATGAGGAACTTGCAAGTGGCAAAAAAAATATAGCATATCATGAAAAAAAGTATACTACAGTAGTTCATACAAGTTGCGTAGTGTATTCTGAAGCTGCTGAAGTCATTTCAGCTTTACGTATATGTAATAGTGATATGAAGCATAATTTACATGACATTTCAAAAAACATTTCAGTTTAGAACTATAGCTTGACTACCTTGGTCTCCATTTACTTTTTGTTGTATACATAAAAACAGTGTGAAAATTCTGCTGTAAACAGCTTTTTTTTAATAAAAGGAATGGTTGATCATATTCCTTGTCCATTACTGGTGTTCCTCAAGGCTCTGTCTTGGTCCCTTTTTTATTTACTATTCTTAAAACTATAAATAAATTAAATTAATTACTTTTAATTCCTGGCTTAAAAGGCATATTTTAAATGAGCCTTCTCTATTATTTTTTTAATTATTTTTATTATTATTATTATTATTTATTACATTTTTTATGGATTATCAATAGTGTAGTTCTTCATTTAATCAGTTATTGAGTTCAGCTAACTTTTTCATTAAGCACAATGATCATTTTTGCTTTAAATATTCTTTTTTCTTTTACTAAATTTGAAAGTGGGCGATGCGGTGGCTCAGTGGTTAGCACTGTCGCCTCACAGCAAGAAGGTCGCTGGTTCGAGTCAGTCCAAAGACAGACTCGAACCAGTCGCTGGTTTCCCCCACAGGTCCAAAGACATATGCTATAGGTGAATTGAATAAACCAAATTGGCCGTAGTGTATGTGTGTGAATGAGTGTGTATGGATGTTTCCCAGTACTGGGTTGCAGCTGGAAGGCCATCCGTTGTGTAAAACGTGCTGGATAAGTTGGCGGTTCATTCCGCTGTGGCGACCCCTGATGAATAAAGTGACTAAGCCGAAGGAAAATAAATGAATGAAATTTGAAAGTTTTTTGACAGCCGATACAGTAAATGTCTTTGTAGTGTATGACTGAATTGTCTTGTGAAATGATCGAATATTATGTATTATTGTGGACACTGCATAAAGTTCACAGTGTTCTTTTACATTAGTTTCTAAATGTATCCATTTTAAGGCAATCGGATTCCTCAAATGGTTACAATGACTTGAAGATCTTGGGTTTTATAATGATCATGCGGACTTAAAATCGCTGTTATGAAAGCATGAGATCTGATTTGAAGGATTGACTAGAAGGGAGAATTTTTTTAATGAAGCTATATGATATAAAAGAAACTTGTTTAATTCTATTGCACAAAAGCTTCTTTATTTTTAAAATTCCACAGATTATAAAATCAAAATATTCTGGGATCCTTATCTTAATATTCATCGTTTTAAGTGTGTAATCTTGTTATGAATGGATATTAAAAAAAAAAAAAAAAAGAAGCAAAGCAGTGAAAGGCAGTACAGGATTTTATGTTTGTGTTTTCAGAAGATTTCAGCTCAGTCATTTATATCATTTATTTTGGGGTTATTACCACCGGTTGAGCTACGGAAACATTCAGGTGATCATTTCTAATGAATGTTCTTGCCTAGATATGTCTGAGATGATTAGTATAGACGTATAGACTATAAAGATGTCTAATAGATGTCTAAACATAGTCGTCTTGGCTAAAACAAGGCTAAATTTGGGCTGTCAGTGAAAATCTAATAGACGTCTAAGAATAGCCCAAAACTAGACTAGTCATCAAATAAACAGAAATGAATGACTACACATATAAAGTCTGTCTAATAAGTCTTATTTGATGACTAGTCTAGTTTTTGGCTATTCTTAGATGTCTATTAGATTTTCACTGACAGCCCAAGTTTAGCCTTGTTTTAGCCAAGCTGTCAACGTTTAGATGTCTATTAGGCGTCTATTAAACACAAAATTATTTGCTGGGATCATTTTTTAGTTGAACTATACCTTTAAGAGAACTGCAAACACTGCACTTTAGCATACTTTTACCTTGATAGTAGCTACACAGAATTCATTTCAAATAATACCTTGACTGTATAATAAAGGTAAACGATCAATCATACACAAACATCAACACTAAAACATGACTATAATAATGTGAAAACAAGAAAAAAACCAACACACACACACACAAATATTGGACTTTTTCATCTAAGAGCTGACATAGACATTGGAACTTAGTGGCTCAAGACTTTCAGTCTCACTCACTTCCATTGATATTTGACTGTAAAAACAGCTTGTTATGCTGCTTGATGTTGCAAACTGGTATTTTCTTATTATATTATTTGTATTTTTGTATGTATAGTCATAAACACACTTGTTTGTAGATGAAATAGTCTGACCGTTAATTCTAGACATTTCCCAGAATCTGAAGTCCTATAAAAAAAACAACTGCAGAAAAAACGTTTACTTCCGCAGAATAAGGTGAAAAACCACACTGGGTCATTCTTTACTCTTGGTTTCTGTCAGCTATTGACTGATATCTTTGCTTCCTAAGATGTCTTTGATTGACTAATAGCACATAAAATTTTTCGATGGTGGCTGAAAGAGCTGCAAGTTAAGAAAACACATGCATGTATATAGAAAAAAGAAAAAGTGACAAATCCAGCTGCTTCCTGTTTAGAGTCGGCGGTGTTGTCGGAGAATCTGAGAGGTGAGTTTATTGTTTATTTTAACACACTGGTCAAACGGTTGTTGTATATTGTTGTTTGTATATTTCCTAGCTCTAATAATCTGACAAATTGCACAATTAACGTTAAATGAACAGCTGACTCTAAACAGGAAGCAGCCGGGTTCGTCACTTTTTTGGTGTCCCCAAACACAATGGGTTTGTGCTATTTGCAGCACATTTCTGCATTTGCATGTGTTGTTGAATTGATTTTCTCAATTTGTCTGTGTTTTTCTGTATGCTTGTGTTCTGTATGGACGTGAGTTTCTCCAGGTGCAAATCTTGTTAGATCACACACCAAAAACCCTAACCCTAACCCTTTTTTTTTATCATTCACTGACTTATATGCTCATTATGAAAACGTACCGCTATATACATTTCTGGAGAGCGCCAAATAAGTCCCAGGAGCGAATCCACCAAAGGCCGCTGTGTACACTTTTTCAAATCTCAAATTTCTCTTGCGAGAAATTCCATTAGGCCGCTGTCGACTGACTGACTGATCAACTGGCCCACCCTTCTCCTTCCCTAAACCCAACCAATAGTGTTTTCAAAAGCACCAATTGACCAGCACCCACCCACTTCCCTAAACCCAACCGACAGTTTTAAAAAGCAATCCAGGAAAACAAAAGCCCTCGCCTGATTTTTACCACGTTTTCAGATTTTACCACATTCTCACCCTATTTACCCTATTCTCACCTTATTTACTTGTTTATTTTATTTTTTGGCTTTTGTTTTTGTCATACCTGCTTTCTGGAACCGTTCTTCGCCAGACTCGAACCCCGTCGTCACAGTCAACACCTCTCTGCGTCTCAAGTCCGCAGACGTACATGTGGAGCTAACTGGACAAACTGGTAACCGTGAGAAGGCCGTCCATATGGAGGTAATTGCTCAGCTGGTAAGTGAGAAAAAGAACGGTGTCATACCGCCCCATAGCGTTCGTTTTAAAGACAAAATGCAGCCATACGTACTTCTGGCCACATAATTCGCAATCTCCAGAAATGTATATAGGGCTACGTTTTGAGCCTATGTTGTTATTTTGGCTTTAAGTAATGGTGTGAATACAGGTGACTATAGTAAAAAGCATTGCATCATTTCTTTATATCCTCCAATTTTGCATCTGAAAGAGAAGCTCCTACAAATACATATGCAATAGGTTAAAGGTTAACTGTGTCCGCATCTTTTCATTGCTGACAGTAGTTTTATTTTAGCCAAAAAGAGGGTTTCCACTCTCGCAAGCTGTTTGTAAATCTGGCCCTTCATCTTTTGTTTAATTGACATTCTTAGAGCATAATCGCCACCTAATTGGTAGCTCTGCAGGCAATCATTTTATAATCCTATAGTTTAATCTCTAAGCACTTTTTAATACTGCGAACAAGAATCATATTGTTTGATTGATGAAAATATTCAATTAATTAAAAATGAGCCACGTTTGCGAGATAATATGGCTGTATATGTTTATTTTTATGCCATTTTTGCTTCTGCCTTTAATAAAAATGCATATACAGTACAATACATTATATGAAAAATGAAGAAAAAAAATGGATTGCAGATAAACAATGCACACTCAGAAAAATGGCATTTGCTGTTTGCTCAAACTACTTATTTTAAATGAGCTGAAAACACAATTGTTGAGTTTTTTTGGAGGACAACTTAATTGTTTTATGTTCAATCCACCTAAATTGGTAAAAACTAATAAGTTAACTTAATTCCTTTATGTTGTCCCAACACAAATCGATTGTGTGGAACCCATCATTTTTTACAGTGCATAAAATAATAATAATAGTAAAGTTTAAAAATAACTTTAGGTCACACTTTATTTAAGGTGTCCCTGTTACAGTGTAACTATTAATTTAACTAATGAGTAACATTAATTACATGTATTTACTATATGTTTACACTGAAAAAAAAAATGATTCATTGGATTTACTCAAATATTTTAAGGTAAGTGGTTGCAAACAATTTATATGGGCTGAATTTAAACAAAGTTGAACATGACTACATTTTTTTGGTTGTTTAAATTCAGCCCATATAAATTGTTTGCAACCACTCACCTTAAAATATTTGAGTAAATCCAATGAATAATTAATTGCAATTACTATAAGTACATGGAATGTGATACAAAACCACCTTTTAAAAAGTGTTAAGAACTATATTAAGAATTATAATCAACAATGAACCTGGAGAAAACACATAAGGAGGTTTCTTGCTGATTTAATTATTATAGATCTTATGATCTCGCATGAAACCAATATATTCTGTCACACCACAAGATTATTAGTGATAGCATTTTAAGGTAAAATATATAGTTCTAAAACATAAAATCATGACAAACTAAAAATGCATCTGAATTTGGATAATAAGATTTCTTTAAAATATATATTTTTGGCATCGTTAACACTATACAGCGACTATGTCTATGTCACAAGTATAGAATACATTCATTTAAATATAATCTGGAATATCAAAAACAGACAACCAAGCGAAAAAAAAGATCATTGACAATAACAGGGGATAGTTCACCTAAAAATGTGCATTTACTCACAATTAAGTGGTTTCATACATTTATGAATTTCCATTTTCTGTTGAACACAAAAGAAGATATTTTGGAAAATGGCAGAAACCTGTATCCACTGACTTCGATAGTAGGGAAAAACAAGTACTATGGAAGTCAATGGTTTCAGGTTTCCAAAATATCTTCTTTTGTGTCCAACAGTAACTGAAACAGGATTGTGACACGTGAATGATGAATAAATGATGACAGAATTAACAATTTTGGGTGAACTATCCCTTTAAGGTGTCTCAAATGTTTCTATATGTTTATTTATTGTACATTTGTGTACCTTATAATTTTGAAACTAAAGTAAAAAGTTCAGATCTGTTGATTCTCTGAGCTCAACTTGTCTAGTCTTTCGGTTTAAGCACATGATGATGGAGTTCACAGTTCCCATGTGCTTTCTTGACTTGTTTTTTTGTGTGTGAGTGTGTGAATACATAGATTTTGCTTGTTACCATTTGCCATGTGCTCTTCTGTTGGTCTCGTGGTCCTTATTGGTTGGTCTTATTGTTTTTTTTATTAGCTAATTTCGTTACTTCACAACATTATCCTCCACTCTTTAGTCTCCCTGCATCTTGTGCTGTTATCAATTTTTTTTATTATAGAGTTTCATATAATTTAAATATAATCTGGAATATCAAAAACAGACAAACAAGCCAAATGGCACCACAACATTATTGACAATAACATCTTAAAGGGATAGTTCACCCAAAAAATGAACATTTACTCAGCATTTACTCACAATTAAGTGGTTTCATAGCTTTGATAATTTTCCATTTGCTGTTGAACACTAAAGAAGATATTTTCAAAAATGGTAGAAACCTGTATCCACTTACTTCGATAGTAGGGAAAAACAAGTACTATGGAAGTCAATGGTTTCAGGTTTCCAACATTTTTCTAAATATCTTCTTTTGTGTCCAACAGAAGCTCAAACAGGATTGTGACACAAGAATGATGAGTAAATGATGACAGAATTAACCATTTTGGGTGAACTATCCCTTTAAGGTGTCTCAAATGTTTCTATATGTTTATTTATTGTACATTTGTGTAACTTATAATCTTGAAACTAAAGTAAAACGTTCAGATCTGTTGATTCTCAGAGCTCAACTTGTCTAGTCTTTCGTTTTAAGCATGATTATGGAGTTCATAGTTGCCATGTCCTTTCTTGACTTGTTTTTGTGTGAACACATGGCTTTTTTGTTGTTGTTTGCCATGTGCTCTTCTCTTGGTCTCGTGCTTGGCTCTATCCCCTTATTGCATTATTATTGGTTAATTGTCCTTACCTGCTTCATCTCATTATCCACCGCTTTTCTTTTGTTATCCTCCCTGTATCTCGTGCCAAATTGTTAAAAAGCTCCACTTTCTGCTCTTTGCACGCGCACCCAACAATACAAGCTACATAATGAAACAATACATAAGGATTGAGGGATCAGGGGATTCAAATTATTAATATGATTATTGTTAAGTGTGGTCAGGAGCCTCATGCACCCCCTAATGTTGCCAAATTGAGGAAACAAAGGCAAAACAGTCTTTCAGAAAACAATTGGATTGGTGAAAGGGAGTCTTTTGTAACAGTGGCTTTTCCCTTTTAAGTAGCTGCCCGTCTTGTGAATTCTGTAGAATGGCTAAGCCGCGGGCTTTCCTTTAGCGCGTTTGTATGCGTAGTTAAAAATGTGCAATAGTTTGTAATATGGAGGACAAAATGAGGGAGCACAAACGTTTTTTTCTGAAAGGATTTGCAATATTACGCTCAAATACTGAAGGTCGTGTGCGATTTAGCTCTGTATAATCTATAGCAGAATCAGAGCAATATTGCAAGTATACGAGTGTGATATTGCACTTATACAACAATTCGACTCGGAAATATAAAGAAAGAGGTTTCTTAAAAAATCTTTTTGTGTTAGGAACTACATCATTTTGCCACAGATATAAATCTCACATTGTCAGTTTGACATAGCAAATGCCTCCATTGCTAATTTGAAAACGTTACTAAAAAATAACAAAGAAATTGAAAATTGTGTTGTTTCTTTCTTAAAGTTAATAAGTTCTCATATATTTCTTCCATGACCAAGGTGGTTGTATTATGTTGAACATATAACTGAAGTCCTAATTTGTTCCCTTTCAAAAATAAAAGTATTTTCTATTAACCATGAAGATTATCAAAAATAACCTGGACTAAACACACACACACACACACACACACACACACACACACACACACACACACACACACACACACACACACACACACACACACACACACACACACACACACACACACACACCATTTTACACAAAAAAATACTAATTTTAAACACTTTTATTATAAACACTGCAGCTGCTATTCTAAAAATGATATTAGGCAGATAGTTCCAAATACAACATTAATATTAAATCAAAATATCTAAAAATGTTTGCCTTCAGCACAACTGTTTACTTTAGAACAAATAACAGATTAATGACACTAAAGATTGCCCCATAGACATACACAAAACAAATGATATATCATGTTTAACCACTACAGAGACGTACACCAGAGTCAGCGGTAGATTCCAGTAAAGCTGTCCGTGATGAGGCTGCTCTTTGCTGGTAATTTATAAATAAACTGTATATTTAAAGGCTGAACTATAGAAGTCTATATTTACGCCACTTAAAGGTGTAATAGAAGATCTTGGAAAATGCTAACGTTAGCCTGATAACACTGAAAGCCTACGTCCCACGCAAATCGCCATCCAAATCGCCACGCCACGCAAATCGCCATCCAAAGCTACACCTCCTGAATGTATGAACGCGCACTAGACAACATCACTACAATACATCACATAACATTCACAAGAAAGAAAACTGTGTAGTACAGTTAGTAACTACAATACCAGACTTAAAAAAGGAAAGTTGTTGATGTTTGCCTGCCATTCTCTGTCTGAATGTGTCAATGAATGCAACAATGACGTAATTCTTTCTGCATGAACAGGGTGCGCAGAGGTATGCAATTACATATTTTGAAAGTCATGTAGCCTATCATATTGTTCAGAACAAACGTTTTGAATGGACAAACTTTTCTTGGTCTCAGAACATTAAAATACATAAAAATACATGTGGACCACTTAAGTTAATGACTGCTATCAAGATGCGAAGAAACTTTCAACCAGCATAACAATGCTTGTTTCTGAAGACCTATTGCACCTTTAATAATAGTAATAATAATAATAATAATAATAATAATAATAAAACGAAAAGGTAATTGTGACATTTTGTCTCCCAATTCTGACCTTTTCCCTAGCAAACTCTGAATTAATATCTTACAATTCTCATTTCTGTGATATAAAACTTACAATTCTGAGGGAAAAAAACAGAATTTTGAGATGCAAACTTAAAATTGCATGAAAAAAAACAAATCACAATTATCTTTTTTATTCTTTATTCAGTATATCAGAATCAAGCTACAAACACATTTTAACAGCTTAAAAAACTTCTTAACTAATCCATGACACAACTGCAGTAGTATTTGTACATTTCTAGTGAGTTTAACACTCCACCAGAAGACTCGATCCTAGGTAGAGTGATTTAAACAGTGAAGCAGTGATTCTGGTAGAATATCTCAGGGCTAGAAAAAACTTCTCAGCCAATCAAAACCAGATACAAGCTGTTGTATAATTCTTATTAGCATGTAAATCTAGCATAAACACACTCTTCTTGAGGCTGATGCTCTCTTTTATTTCAAAGAAAATCAAACAAAAGGTCTGAAAGGAAGAGCCTTCAAACCTACAGCAGGACTCCACAGATCTTTTCATGCTGTCTTAAGCTGCTTTGCTAAAAGAATATAATGTACACTCTTAAAAAATAAAGTTAGCACAGAAGAACCGGTCTGTACCTATTTTAATAACCTAAAGAACCCTTTTCTATGAAGAAACTTTCCAAGAACATAAAATCAAAAACCTTGATTTTTTTTTAAGCATGTACGATGGGAACTCTTAATAAGAAATAGGGTATTTAGATTATGCAGGTTGCAATAAAAGGAACGAACAATACATGGTTATGTAACGGGTTTTAGAGGAAACACAGGAGCAGGAGGTTGAGGATTGGGTACGAGAAAGAACATTTAGGGGGAATATTCTTTGTTTTGCTGTTATATCCCCAAGTCGTATCCCAAAGCAGCTCCAGGGGGATGAGCCCCATTTGCTCCAAGACTCCGAAAACAAGCCAGTTAGAAAGTAGTCAATAGTATCCTGCGTAGAGCTGAGAAATGTTCATTCGGGTCAAATTGAGGTTTTCACCCCAGGTGCCCTCAAACCACACACAATACCTGGACTGAAGTGAACTCAGAGACTAAAAAACCCAGATTTGCACTAATGCCAGCAGCAACATGAAGCTTGTTGGACAGATTATGATTCGTCTATATACAAACAACCAACAAAAGACGGTTAAGGGAAATGCAAGAGCATATTTTAAAAGATATGTTCCCTCAAATTTATCCCTTAATCTTTTCTATGTCCATCTGTTGTTAGAATGACAAATATGTTTGAAGTTACTTTTGCTTATTAATTCAATCAATGAGGGGGCTTATCTGTTCACAGAAGCCGAGGAAAACTGGCCTCTTCACATCCATATGTCGGAGAAAGTATTAAAGTATTAACAGCAATGACTATGAACTTTTAAGGCAATCCAACTGTTAAAAGAAAAGAATAGAAAACAATTGCAGCGGTAATGTACAGTTTTACACAATAAGGACATTTGTTGTCACTACTGTTTTGATTATCACTGATGAAAATTAACCATGGTTTTATTGTAAGTAAAATGTAGTAACCATGTTGTGGTGCATTGATTATCATTTGTATAACTACAGTTTTAATACAAATGCCACTGTTAAAACAGATTAAATTTAGGTACCCATGGCCACAATAACAATGGCAGAGAGTGTGGTGTACACTCATTAAAGTAACTCATGAAAGTATTGATGGATCCATGAAGAACCTTTAACATCCAAAAAGGCCTTTTTAGTCCACAGAAAGTTCTTTATAGTCTTTATATATACTGTAAAAATTTGTTCTTTTGTGAACTGATCACTGAAAGGCTCTGTGGGGAACTAAAAATAGTTCTTCTACCTAAAGCATCACTGCAAAAAATTTAATAATAATAATAATAATAACAACAATAAATGTCATTATGGAGCCTTTATTTGTAAGTTTAAAATGTAAATTAAACATTTCATATTTGACCACTGTTTAGTAAAATATAAATGTTAAAAGGGAGTCCAGTGCAAACTACTTAGCTTTCTGATCATTAAATAATATTAAAATAATGGTTCCAAACGTAGGTTTTGTTAAGTTATAGAATAACCAATTTTGGTTCCCTGAAGAACCCATGTAAAGAAGATGAGAAAATGTGCTCACTATTTACTCATCCTCAGGTGTTTCCAAACCTTTATGAGTTTCTTTAATCTATTTTATTCTATTTCTAGAAAAGAAGATATTTTGAAGAAAGCTGAAAACCTGTAACCATTGACTTCCATTCATTCATTCATTCATTTTCTTTTCGGCTTAGTCCCTTTATTAATCAGGGGTCGCCACAGCGGGATGAACCGCCAACTTATCCAGCATATGTTTTACGCAGCGGATGCCCTTCCAGCTGCAACCCATCTCTGGGAAACATTCATACACACTCATTTACACACATACACTATGGACTATTTTAGCTTACCCAATTCACCTATATTTCAGGTTTACCCAATTCAAACCTAATTCAGCTTACCCAATTCACCACCGACTTGTGGGGGAAACCGGAGCACCCGGAGGAAACCCACGCGAACACGGGGAGAACATGCAAACTCCACACAGAAATGCCAACTGACCCAGCCGAGGCTCGAACCAGCGACCTTCTTGCTGTGAGGCGAACGTGCTACCCACTGCGCCACCGCGTCGCCCGCCATTGACTTCCATAGTAGGAAAAACAAATACTGTGGAAGTCAATGGTTACAGGTGTCCAGCTTTCTTCAAAATATCTTCTTTTGTGTTCAATAGAACTAAGAAAGTAAAACAGGTTTTGAACCACTGAATGGAGAGTAAATCATTTTCAATTTTGGGTGAACTATCCCTTTAAGCACAACAGAACGTTTACATTTTAAAAAGCACATTTTTTTGTATTTCAACTAAAGGAGTGTATCAGCTACCACCTCAATATTCAAAGCATGTTTAGAGCCTTGATTTGATGTACTTTTTAAATTCCGACTTTACATTCCGAGAGCTAAAACTCTTTAATTTACTTTCGGTCAAGTTTCTTTGACTAATTTCACTCAGGGTTTAATAAAGCCATTTGCGACTAAAGCAGGTCGCCTCAAGGGCTGCCAGCCACAATCGAATTTAAGTAATCCACAATTTATTTTGCAACAAAAGGAAATCCTTGACTTGGGCTTTTCACGGGCACGTCCGCTGCCTCGTGGGGGATGCGTAAGGACCGCTTGTTCATCCCAGTGCCAAAACTCCAGTGTCCAATCCCCTTCGCTGATCCCGCACCTCTCCCTGGGACCTTTAAAAGACCGCTGCGCACCACACAAACCACAAGCGCATTCGATCCAGTCTGCGAGCACCTCCACATCTCCAAGCAACTCCTCAATTTAGCTTGGTGAGTTTTAACGCAGTCTTTGACATGGCTCTTCAAAGCACTATTCTGCACCTGGCCCGCAAGAATCTGCTCCAGGAGTCCTGCAGGCAGCTTCTTCTCCAGACCCACGGGCTCCACAAGTCGGTGGCGAGCGGCTCTCTGGAGATCGCGGCGCACAGCCAGGCGGACTTGAAGGAAGAGAGCACGGTGAGTCCCGCGGCGGAGGTGCAGAAGGCGGCGAGAGTCAAGACCCTCAAGGAGATGCCTGGACCCGGCACTGTCGCCAACCTCCTGGAGTTCTTCTACCGGGATGGCTTCAGCCGCATCCATGAGATCCAGGTGAGTGGAGAGACGGTCAAATGGGGCCACGAATAGGCGTTGGGATTAAAAAAGATGTAGTGCGAGTTTTCATTTGCATGACACTTCTAGCGCGCAGTTTACACCTTCAATACACATTCAAAGAAAATACCCAGACGTATACTCTTGTATACTCGTCCATATGTTTTTATGGTCACACTTTACATTAAGGCTTAATTTGTTAATGTATTTACTAAGAATTAACAGTACTAGCCTAGTAGAGCATTTGTTAATCATAGATTATTATGTTAGTCATTATATACATTATGCATATTAAAACGGATAAATACGATAATAAAAGTGTTGTTTATATTAGTATACATAATTAACATTAACCTTATTGTAAAGTTTATCAACTTAATCTCGTTTAACTATAAACTGTCAGTAATAACATTTCACTGCCAGATATATTGCATGAATTATAAAATAAACTTGGATTTGTCTTGATTGTGATTCAATCAAAATTCGGCTACGTAATGTGCAGCGCGGACACGTGAGGTGTTGAATTACTTTTGGAGTTGCATAAACCGTCGGGCTTAGTCTCCACCCCGCCATGAGGGACACTCGCAAAATCTTATTTTATCTCAGGCTCGTCTGCATGCGGGATCAGATTCAAATTATAGAGCATGCATTAAGGTGCCACTGCCAAACACCTCAAGAATGTGCATAAAGATGTACAGCTGTCTGACAGCCTGTCATTGCAATTCATCATGGCCAATGTATTTCAAGTTTCCACTCATGCGCTGAAACAGAGCCAAAATGCCAAGTACTAATCCTAAAAGGCCCAATGATGACTGGCATCTGTTTACATGTGCGTTACGGATCAGTTATGCTGTGCGAGTTGTCTTAGGACAGTGAGAAAGATGAGAAATGTCTCAGGATTTTTTTCTCGCTGAGGAGACACAGAGGTGTCTTTGTGTTGAATGGTACAGACAACTTGAGAAGAGGGATGAAATTGGCCAAGCTCGCAGTATTTGCAAACGGCTTCAAGTATTTGCGAATGGGCCGGGAAACGTCTCCCCACACATACTGACTAATAGCCATATGGTCTTTGTGGAGAAAAAGATATTGCCATTGAGGAACAGATGTGATACAGGTCATGATGTCATGCTCATGTTATTTCCTCACTTCAGTAACAGATTTACAATAAAGGAAAGCCAGAATTAAATGTACAAAAACTACATCAGTTAGCTGATCTGAACTAATGACCGCTAGGACAAAATTACAACTCTATATATTTCTGAGGATTACAAAGATTCATGACAGCTCTAATGAAGATTAGCCTAAACTCAGTGTTAAAATGTATTTATACCTAGTGTTAGTTCACCCAAAAATGAAAATTCTATTAGTAATTATTGACCATCTTTGGAAGAGATACCAAAAAACATCCTCAAAACAGACAATATATGCCTTCAGAAGTTCAATCGGAATATTATCAAGCTATGAGAATCCTTTTTGTGCGCACATAAAACAAAAATAATGACTTTATTCAACAGTTTCTTCTTCTCAGTGTCAGTATAGGGCACACATGCAATTTTGTCTGTTTGAAACAACGCACAAGCACATCTGAGGTATACGTTAGAGACAAGACTAACCAGAACTTGTGAAGGTGCACCCTATACTGACACTGAGGAGAAGAAACTGTTGAATAAACTTGTTATTTTTGTTTTATGTATGCACAAAATGATTCTCGTAAATTATCTGTTTTGAGGATGTTTTTTGGTATCTTTCTGGACTTCAAACAAGTCTGAAACCTTGCTGTCTATGGAGGATGAGGAAGCTCTCAGATTTCATATAAAATATCTTGTAATGACGTGAGTAACTAATAGCATAACCTAAATTTTTGAGTGACCTAACCCTTTAAGCTTTGAAAGATTCTGAGTTTTCTGGGATCCATGTTAATCAGGTTTACAAATCTTCTTGTAGATGGAGCACGCTCAGAAGTATGGGAAGATCTTCAAGTCTCGATTTGGACCTCAGTTTGTTGTGTCCATCGCTGACAGAGACATGGTGGCACAGGTTCTCAGAAGCGAAAGTTCAACCCCTCAGAGAGGCAACATGGAGTCCTGGAAGGAGTACAGAGATCTGAGGGGAAGGTCCACGGGACTTATCTCAGCGTAAGTACATACTAATCTGCTTTCTTAACCGAATGGTTTGTAATTTTTGATAAAAAAAAAATACAATGAAGATCAAAAGATGGAGATTGGTAATTTTTTTGAAAGGACAGATTTAATTGCGCAAATTAAATTAGTTTAAAATCCAATTCTTTTGTCCAATTTTGACCACTTTCATGAATTCTATGGCCACGATCTATAGATCTATTTCTGCAATGGCGGAAAGAGTACTAAAAAATCATACTGAAGTAAAAGTAACATTACTTGCCAAAAAATGTAGTGCAAGTAGAGTAAAAGTATCTGTTGTATACTCAAGACCAAAAAGTACTCAAAAGTAGTGAGTATTACACTGTGAATATGTTGTGAAAGGCTGATGTGTTTACTTGCGGAGTGAAATCTGTGTAACCTAAATAGCAAAAATCTAGCTGTGACAATATGTTAACAGGTTATCCACTTGTTAAGTGTGACGTCAAGCGAAGCGGCTTCCGGGTCCAAGTGCTCTATTAAACTGTATGGGGAGGCTCAACAAATGGTAATAATAAATGTTTACAAAGCGATGTAATACTTTCGAAAATCACGATCGCAATATATATATATATATATATATATATATCCATGCCTAATATCCGATGGCCAGATAGTGATACATTTTTTCTAAATTGTTAAAATATTGGTGTCTGTGAGGCAGCAAGTCTAGAGACTGTTGTGTACGCCATGATTTTATATAAAATTCACTTTAATGTGTGATATGACTAAATAAACAAATATTTTCTCAATTCAAATAAGTAGCGACTTGGACCCGAAAACAGTATTTCATACGTCACGACTTAAGGCTAATCTATAATTCTGCGTTGGCGGTGCTGAGAGCTGCGAGCCCGATAGAGCGAGTGTTTACAAGTGTGGATTCCAGTGAAGGAGCTCCAGATGGAACTTTTGTTTTGTGTTTATCTTATGATTAAAGTTGTTGCACGTCCGCCGTCTCCCGCCTCTGAACAAGCGAGTTTGAGCTACTTGTACATTAAGGTAGCGTTCAGAAAAAACAAAACACACACGAAGAATCTCGACACAGAGGAACATAAAAATCTACTGCCAGCTAGCGTTTCGGAAGTGGTATTGCAGAGCAAACAAACAGCGTGCAGAAGTATAAATGCACGACTACGCGTTAGGCAGGCGCCATGGGTCACAGCGATCACTCGACACAGAAGTATAAATCACCCTGACTAAACAAGCTACGAGTGTCCAGTAGGTGGCGCCACAATCCAAGCTCATGCAGCAATGAGAGAATACATACAATTTGTGCATGCATTTGAAAACGTAACATTCTGTAGTGCATAAAGTCAGTTTTCATTGTGTGTAACAATCTTAGACACTTAATGCTTCCACACTGTACATTTGCTGCATTTATAAAAAATCTTGATGTCGGTCTGTCTGATGTGATTTTTCTATGTGCAATTTGATTGATTGAGAATCACGTGAATGATTATTCTTCTTAGCCTATCACCGTAGACAAGAAAAAAAAAGAAAAGTAAATTCAAGTTGAAGAAAATTAGTAGATATAAAGTAAAAATATCGTTACAGCACAAAAAAATTACTCTTTACTTTTACTGCAAGTAAAAGTACGCTTTTTAAAACTACTTAGCAAAGTACAATTCCTGACAAAAACTACTCAGTTACAGTAATTTGGGTATTTGTAATTTGTATTTGTTACACCGCTGGGATACTGGTATACACTGGTACACATATGATTTCAAACAGCAAAGCTTTATCACTTGAAAAAAAGTGGCTTTTACTATGTTTTTACTATGAAAGCAGTTGGGTCGAATGTATTTTGGCTACCTCTGGAAGTAGTCAAAATTGGATAAGCTCGAAATATTTTAGACTCCATTTACACTTGAATTTAGCATCATCCACCAGTGATAAAATCAACAAAATTGCATGTTAATACCAGGTTGCACTTGATTTCTCTTATTCTAATAAACAAACGATTTCTCTCTTCAGCGAGGGTGATGAGTGGCTGAATATGCGCAGTGTTCTGCGTCAGCTGATTATGCGTCCGAGAGACGTGACTGTTTTCTCTTCCGACGTTAACGATGTGGTGGCCGACCTGGTGAAGAGAGTGAAGACACTGCGTAGCCAGCAGGATGACAGCCAGACTGTCTTCAACATTAATGATCTGTTCTTCAAATATGCCATGGAAGGTGAGCCGGAGGGTAGTGTGTGTGTGTGTGGTACATTCTAGTTGAAGGTATTAACAGTGAAGATTTACACTCATGCTTTGATGAAAGAACAGGATTTGGCATTCAGTCAAGGATTTCCTTTCATAGTGGTTTAATTTCCTCTATAGCATTATAGTGGGGATTTTTTTTGTAACCAAGGTGAGAATAAAGTAGCACACTAGTCTTTCTAGAGTTTTCTGAAAAAGGAATACGAGTGCTCTGCATAAATGAAATTACAGCCGTCTATTTAGGAGGTCTGAATCTGGGTGTTAAGCAGATGATCCAGAGACAGTAAAGGGTTTCTTGGGGAATGACTTTAGAGTTTGAATCCAGTAAATGTGTTTTTAATATTTCATTTTTTTAAATTTATTTGTATAGCACTTTATACAATACAGTTTCAAACCAACTTTACGGTAACAAAGAACAGCTATGCAGATGAGAACATTGTCATTAATCAGCTCAATTCAGTTTAATGTTGATTCAGTTTTGATCAATAACATAATAAGTGTTGCGGTGTTCATGAGTAAAGAAACAAATCCTATTCACTACCATTAATCAGCTCAATTTATTCAATTTAATGTTAATTCACATTAGATCAATAACTATGTCAAAGCTGCAAAGTTTATCAAAACTCTTCAATTTCAGACAAAAGCAGTTCAATCTAACAGCACTGTCATGGAGCTCAATCCCGTTGAGTGCTGATTTTGGTTATTTTATCTATCAAGGTTTTAATTCAGCTACAGAGCTATTCTACAGAAGACAATTACATCAATAGTTTGAATCAGTTTTAGTTTTTGTGTTCTTATCTCATACACAGTATAGAATGATAAAACGTTTTGAATATTAGTTTTGTTGCTGTTAAAGAAATTTGCATACTAAATGACTTAACTCTCTTTGGAGTGACAGCTTTTTGGAACTTAACCTACTCTAAGAATTGGAATAAACATACAGAGAAGATCCAGTGTGCAATTGCATTTCTTATTAGGATATCTATATAACATGGACAGTACATAAATGTGAAGCAATATGATGAGTAAAACAAATGTAACTTTTTCTTAGGTGTTGCAACTATTTTATACGAGACTCGTCTGGGCTGCCTGGAAAATGAAATTCCCAAGATGAGTCAGGAGTACATCACTGCATTGCATCTCATGTTCAGCTCCTTTAAGACCACCATGTACGCCGGTGCCATTCCCAAATGGCTGCGTCCCATCATTCCCAAACCCTGGGAGGAATTCTGCAGCTCATGGGACGGCCTCTTTAAATTCAGTAAGAGCAGAGGGACTGTGGTGTAACGGGACATTGTGACAAAGTAGCTTTTTTTTTTCGTTTAATTAAAAGCTTAATGTTTGTTTCAGGTCAAATCCACGTGGACAAGAGGCTTTCCGAGATCAAAAAGCAGATGGAGAAGAGCGAAGAGATTAAAGGAGGGTTGCTGACTCACATGCTGGTCACCAGAGAGATGAATCTAGAGGAGATCTACGCAAACATGACAGAAATGCTCCTGGCTGGGGTGGACACGGTAAGGACTGGGCTGCTGGGAAAAAGGGCATTACAAGTCCTCGCTTCTCAACTTGTAATCCGTGACTCATATTTTGGCACAAGTTCACTTTGTTGGCCAGCCAAATTAGTCAATTTATACACTGCTGCTCGTACCTCCATTGAAGTATCTCCAAGCAGAAGTGATTTAGGAAGCAGGGGCACATTGTTAATTGAGACATCTGGGGAAACGCTTGTGCTAATGGCAATGATAAATGAACTTTCACATCAGGACCGTGTCTCACGAGCCATTTCTCCTCCCGTGAACTCATTTCAAATGGTCAGATCGTAACGGGTGTCCAACGTCTCCATGGGGACCTCTGTGTTCACCTGACCCCACGCTGACCTCAAGCCATACGTCTCACCCACTATAAACAAGAGCCACCAAGACTCTCCAGTTTCGCTGATGTGTCTGTTGGCATCCTCTTCCCTTTGATCTTTCCCTCTTTTTTTCCTTTCTTTCAGCCGTAGGATCACGTTAGCAACCATGAGCCAAAACTGGTCATGTAATCGTTCCCTCTCTGCCTGTCTGTCTCTCTTCTGTCTTGAATTCCCTTCACCTCAATCAGGCAAGGTCCCTGTTTTGGGTTAAGACTCCAAGAATTAGTCACCCAAAAAGAAAGAGGCGAGGAGTGTGATCGCTGGAGCTGAACGCACATGACAGCAACTTTCTTAGGCCCAGATTGATCCGAGATAAAAAACTAATGATGAATGGAGGGAAGCATTGCAGGTGTTTCGTTACAGGATTAAGGGGTGAAGAGAAAGGGCGCTTAACAAGGGGGGGTAAAGTGAATAATGTTGACTGGGTGATCTCTGAAAAGCGGTTAACAAAAGCAGCACTGGGGGGGGGGGGGGGGGGGGGGGTGGACAAGTTTGGGAAAATCAGACCATGGGAGTGAATCAGTGGTTATGTAATCACGGTATTGTGTAAAAGATGTAGTATAGCTGTGACATAAGAGATCCTTTACAGTTTGCCTACTTACTTAGATTTCCAGGGTCAGTTTGTTTCTTCAAATTTTTTAATATCCACATTATACATAGTAACACCCATTCATTCATTCATTCAGTCGAACATGCAAACTCCACACAGAAATGCCAACTGGCCCAGCCGAGGCTCGAACCAGCGACCTTCTTGCTGTGAGGCGAACGTGCTACCCACTGCGCCACCGTGCAGCCCACATAGTAACATATTTAGTCAAATTCTTACATTTACTTGATAAATATTTAATATCAACAATAGTCGGCGCTATAAGCCTCGTGGTTAAGTGCGTCGACACATTGCACTGTGGTGCTTACAGTAGGTACGTTTCCATCCACCTATTTTTATGCGCATTTTGGATATGCGCATAAAAAATCGGTTGATGGAAACGCTAAGATGCGCATCAATTTGGGAAATGCGCATAAAAAATGTATGCGCATAACTGAGTAGGATAAACTTTTTATTCGATAAGAAAAGATGCGCATAAACTGCGATGGAAACACTTTTACCGAACAAATTCCAGTATGCGCATTAAAAAAAGGTCATGTGATTTGGTTATAAGAGATCATGTGATGATAAAAATGTGTGTAAATGGACAAACCAGCAGGCTGA
>CAIGQV010000919.1:7919401-7954862 GCA_903798115.1 Danio jaintianensis
CACATTGTAAAACATCTGAAATGTTGTTTTGGTCATTCTAAAATGCCTTAAGCATTTCAGTATTAGTGTTATTATATTATTAATGACCTCCAGAATTGTTAAGAGCGTCTGTGCTCCGCGTGTCACGCCTTCAAACGCCACCACGCGTTCACTGCGTGTCAACATTGCCTTCTGAGGCGCAAGTCAATTATTAAATGAAGAAAAGATTCACGCAGCTTCTCCTACCTCAGCAAATTCCGTTTTTACTGTTGATATTTGACTCGTTGGATGGAAACGCTGCTTTATTCGCACATCTTTTATGCGATATTCCAGTTTTGCGCATAAAGTTAATTCGCAGTTTTGGATGGGAACATAGCTACTGATAGCCCCAGCCTAAAGGCAGACCATGTGACCAGAAGTGAAGAAAAGTCATTTCGAAGGGGAGATACATTACGGTGCTTGATTATAAATTTTGAATAATGAAGTGCACAGATATATTGTTTATAACAAGCACTACTATATACATCTAAAAATAAAAAGTACATTTTGATTTCATGCTGACTTTATATGTGAAAAAAACCCCAAAAAATAAAATTAACAATAGAACATGGGATCTCTTGATTTCTTAATTACCAGTCAAAATGGCCAAAAAGAAGTGGCATTAGGTGTTTTACATCTCATGGTGGACTTTTTAATACACCTCATAGGTAGAATGGATGCATTTTCATAAATCTCGCATTTTACAACTTGTTTATTGAGATCTCTGAATCTCGAAATAAAAGTTTGATTTCCACCCCTGTAAAAGAGACAGAGAATCTCTTCAAAATTACCTCAACATTTTGATCTCTCTGCTCCTTCCAGACCTCTTTTACATTGTCATGGAGCTCATACCTTCTGGCGAGGCATCCCACAATACAGCAGCAGATTTTTGAGGAAGTGGACAGAGTGCTGGGTGGTCGAGTCCCAACTGGAGAAGATGTTCCTCATCTGCCGCTTATTAGAGGGCTTGTTAAAGAGACACTGAGGTAAGCCACGGCCACCGCTGTGAAAAAACAATTTCTTATTATACATTGCAGAGTTTATTAAGTTAAAATGAACAGGGTGACTGTTTAAAATAAAACATTATTTAACTTCATCTCTCTACTGCACGCAGGCTTTTCCCTGTTCTCCCTGGAAATGGACGTGTTACACATGATGATCTGATCATTGGAGGTTATCTCATTCCTAAAGGGGTAAGAGCACCATATATCAAGTAACTGTGTGTACAAACATATTTTTATATGCGCATCATAAACATGTCAGGACTTGCTCCAATAAAATAAAGCATTGTTTTATTCCTGATTGTCCTGCACTTCTAGATTTATAAATTACCTTTACTTGGATATATATATATATATATATATATATATATATATATATAGTATGCCTCAAAAAACAAGAGTTGGCTTGTACTGCCCTAATTTTGTCAAAAAGATGGCACATTAAAAGTGCATCTCGCTGCATTAGGAGGCCTCTGTAAAATCTCATGAGGAATTTATTATTATTATTAATTTCAATTCAAATGTAAATTTTAACTATTAATAACTATTAAATTAATTAAAAATAAATAAAGATCAATAACAATACATTTTACGGATGAACATACATTCTTGAAACTTTTCGGAATCACAAAGTGAATTGTGGTGTATTCATTTACTGTAGAAAAACTTTCAGATTCTCTTAATTAAAAGGCAGACAGAATTACAGCTTAATTACGATGGCTGACTAATAGGTTAAACCTTGTTCCTTATCATTCCTTACATTTATAAAGCACTTTTCTGGGCACTGATTTTGGGGGGAATCTCCTCAACCATCACCAGATAGATAGACAGAATGTAGATAATAAGGCAAAGTTAAAAAATGTAAATGACAGCATACCATGTTGGTGCTGCACTGTGATCCTTAAAGGTACAGTTCATCCAAAAAAAGACAATTTACATTTTTTTTTTATCAATCTCAAACCATTGACTTTTTTCTTCATTGGAAATTTTTTAGCTGAATCTGTGGTTCTTGGTGATTCGTATAATGCCAGTCAATAGTCACCCATTAATATTAAAAATAAAGACATACTGTACATATATGTTCAAACGAGTCTCCTGATAATACACTGAGGACCTGTTTGTACATGTTTAATTTTAATCTCAAAAACCTTCATTATCTGAATCACCAAGGACCACGGATTCAGCTAAAAATCTTTGACATTTTCAGTTTTTCAGAGATATCAATGACAGAAACACTTAATAGGTGTTTGTAGCTCTGCCTCCTTTTGAAAAGAGGGCTGGGAGCACAATCTCAATTGAATTTAAAGTGACAGTCACCAAAACGATGCAATTTGGATCAAACCCTAAAAGGGGCAGTTGTAAAAAGTTATAAAAAGTTATAAAATTTTATTCATGTAGTATTTTAAGCTAAAACTTCACATACACCCTCTAGGGACTTAAGAGGATTTATTTTGCATCTAGGTCATAATTGGTCCCCTTTAAATAGAGTCTTTTAATATGTCATCAAAAAATTCTTGCCACGTCATGAAAACTCAACAACTTCCTACGTTCACAGACCCAGCTGGCTCTGTGTCATTACTCCACCTCTATGGATGAAGAGAACTTCCCCCGTCCTGAAGAGTTCCATCCCGACCGCTGGATCCGCAAGGACGCTTCTGACCGCGTTGACAACTTCGGCTCCATCCCGTTCGGCTACGGCATCCGCAGCTGCATCGGGAGAAGAATAGCCGAGCTTGAGATGCATCTGGCTCTCACACAGGTGTGTATTTGTACACAAATATCTCTCAAATATCAGCATCAAGCAAGATCCACGTCCATTGTTTAATGGTGTGTTGATGTTCTTCTCATGCAGCTCCTGCAGAACTTCCACATTGAAGTTTCTCCTCAGACCACAGATGTTCATGCCAAGACCCATGGCCTGCTCTGTCCAGGAGCATCCATCAACCTTAGATTTACAGACCGAAAATAATATGCTATTACACTGGATACATCTGTGTTAAGCATAAAAAAGGTCCAAAGACTCTTAGAGTCATTGTGTATAATGGTCCGTCTTCCAGCTTTTATTCAGTGAACAATATTGCTTTTATTTATGTGTCAGGTGCCTCTAAGACAGTTCCTAGATTTTTCTTTTCGTTTGAATGTTTAGAACCAATCAGAAGACCAAATATTTTTCAAATGTGTAGTATAGGCACTATTTATATAAGCGAATCTGTAAGAATTGTATTATTTTTGTTCAAATTTATTTATACCACACTATCAGTGTCATTTTCTTTTTTTTGGTAGCTTTTTGTTTCAATTAGCCTTAAAAATGAGTGTGATATATGGTCAAGGAGACCTTGTATATAGATATTTTACTGTTAAATTAGCTTCACTTCTAAGCTCATTATTTATTTAACATTGTACGCTTATATACAGTTAAGACGTCTAGCTTACAAGCAGTAAATTCCTAAAGCAAACAGGAGTGAGTAAATCCTATTATGACTACAAAGCTACTTTAGAAGATCATGCTAATATCCTGTCCTGTGGACACTAATATTAAAGTAAATAGTTTGTAAAGAAAACACCTCTAATCAAAACAGTATCAATCTTGATTTCAGTGTGGGATATAGTTATCCTATTTGTTGATGATTTTTTTGTTTTGATTCCACTTAAACTCTTTAGTGTAAAACCTTTTAATGCAAAATGCTAAATTGTGCCTCTTTTTAGTGCACTAGCCTTATAGGCGAAAGATGGATAAGGGTAAATGATTAAAATATACTACTTTTGGACTAAATTAACTTGTGAAGTCACTCAATCCACTGGGTGACATTTTGGAATTGTTTGATATGTGACAAATGTGTAAGTTAATGAATTTTGTACGAATAAATTACTTCATACACTATTATTTGTGTGCTGTTCGATGTTTTTTAACACACTATGCAACAGTGTAACATTGATCCAGCTATTTACTTAAGATTTGATACCACGTGACTACTTAAACTAAAAGTAAAAGCAAACCCATTTGCTTGATTATCTATAATTTAAGGGTTAGTTCACACAAAAATTCTGTTATAATTACTCACCCTCGTGTTGTTCCAATCTCTTGATGACCTTCGTTCATCTTCAGAACACACATTAAGACATTTTAGAAGAAATCCAAGAGCTCTCTGATCCTCTGTGTACAGCAATGGTCCAGAAACATCCAGATAAGGATACAAAAACATCATTAAAACATTCCATGTGACTTCAGTAGTTCAACTGTAATCACATTAAGCTACAAGAACACTTTTGGGTGCCAAAAAACAAAACAAAACAAAACTGTAAGACCCTGTGCATATAAATCTTCTGTCCTGCGTCAGCTTGTAAGGGTGTGCATTTACTATGGGCAGTATCATGTATTAACATTAGAAACATCAGCACAAGATGCAAAACACAAGTCAAAAAAACTGACTATATTACCCATAGTAAATACACCTTAATCAAACATGGAAGACATTAATGAACAAATTTGTTTATACATTTTATTGGGAAGCACAAATTGGAGCTTTGGAAATCGTTTTGGAGCTTTGCATGATAACAGTTGAACCACTAAAGTCACATGAAAGGTTTTTGGTTCCTTTTCTGGATTTTAAACATCTCTGGACCCTTGTCGAATGTCGATAAACGAACTGAGGGAGGGTTTTGGGTGAACTAACCCTTTAGCCATCTTTATGCAATCCACCACTTTATCCACCAGATGGCAGACTGTTTTGGTGAACGAGGAGGAAAATAATATATCTATATATACTCTGACAGACCTAAGTCATTCAAGAATGTGGCGTTTGCATTTACGGCATATACTAAATTACCTCAATTAAAAAAAATCCTCAAATCTGTCAAATACCTGCGCATCGCGGATGTGCATTCACGCACGCAACAAACATGTGCCTGTTAATCAAATGGGAGTTTTTCCAGAGAGCGTTCAATTTTCTGATTGGTCGAAAAGAATCCAACCGCGTTCTCTGATTGGTTAGAATTTGACACCGTCGCGTCTCTCGCCATCCGAGGCATTATTATGATGTGACCGTCGGCAGATGGCGCTGTCGAGACACGTGAGTTTGAGTCAAAAGACAGCGGTGCTGTTCTAAAGTAGTGTGTGTGTGTGTGTGTGTGTGTCTGCATTTGCAGTGTTTTAAGTGTACTTAATACCTAACACCTTTTGCTAAATGTGCCGTTTCGTCTTCTCGGATTAATTTTCTGATCAGACCTTCAAAGATTGTGCATTGTTATAGTCCTACATCGCGAATCTTCTCTCAGTCTAATTGACAACAGTTGATCTTCATCAGGTCGAGCGCGTTTAACCTAATGTAAACAAACCTCCGTCCGCAGCCGAAGATTAGCTTTATTCATCCTCACATTACCCTGGATTTACCGTCAGCAGCTTTCGCTAACCTGCAAAGTGTGTTGGGGTCAGCGGGAGATGGTTTGGCCGTGCAGGCAGGCCTTGGACTGAAGTTATAGCCGTTTATTTGAGTCTTGTCAGAGTGTCAGATTCCTCTCGAGGCCTCATATCTTTGGATGAGGAAGTGAACGTACCGAGCTCACCCAGGTGATCAAATGATCTTTATTTTTTTAATGTGTTTAACTAGATGACTGCATAACAAAGACAATTAAATCAGACATATCTGTTTGTGTCTTTCTGATAGCTGTTGAAGCTGTTCGTTAGCATGTTTGCGCAATGCTAACAGTGGCCTAGAGAGCTAAACGGCTAACTGTGTTTATAAATATGTGTCAATGCTGTAGTCATATTATTTAACATTGTTCTGAGGCAGAGATTGTACTATGATAAATTCCTTAATGCCATTGTGACCTAAATTATATATAATCATGCAATCGCATTTGGTTACTTTGACATGCCTTAGTTTTGACAGGTATGTGTGCTAACCAGTTAGCTTGATTATTAGCTTTGTGAGTAAACTTCAAGTTACCTTTTATTTGAGTTATTTATCAAGTTGCACATAATTGTGAAAGATGTTACTGTGTTGTGCTATTGAGGTAAAGTTGGTTTTATTTTCTCACATTCAGACTTTCTCCTTAATAATATAACACAGAAAAGTGTTCTTTGTAAATTCTAAATAGTGAAATCATAATAGCAGCCAATGAATATCAAAGTGGAACATTATTCACAGTCAATTAAATAGTGCTGAATATTCACAGTACCATAGTGAACCATATAGGGAGCGTGTCACTGGTTGTCACTGAATGAATGTGCCCATATAAAACCAACTTTACCTCAACTGTTGTGCTCAAATTTTGATACGCGGTCACAAATGGTAAAAGGTGACTTGACATATGACATTCTCTGATAAGCAATTTATCAGTAGTTATATGTTTGCTTGTATTTTGCTGTCATTATTGTGCAAGTTAAAGTTAGATACATATGTTTAAACACCTCAGAGTCAAACTATGTTAACTATATATAATAATAATATAACTATATTGTCGTATTAAACCTTTAGTAGCTTGCTAATAGATGAGATTTAATGATAGATTTGCATTATGTCATGATTGTGTGTAATTGAAAAAGCTTTTTTCCTGTTTCATTCAGTGGTGTTGTTTTATAATTTGTCACTTTGTAAAGATATATATTTGCAATTAAGAGCCAATGATATTGGTCTATTCAATTAGTACAAATATGTCATGTTTGTCATCTTAGTAAATAATTATATTATTTATATAATCAAAGTGTTATTTTCTTGTGTAGGAGAAAGGATCCCATTTCATGGGAAAATCTGCCTTCCTTTACTCCTGGGTGAACCAGTGATCGGTCAAAATGGGTAAGTGCTTAATTTTGTAAATGTTTTCTTAAGTGTTTGTAATGAGGATTAATAAATATAATGAGAATGCATAATAAAATACCTTGCAGATGAGCAGGAGGCCCTGAATTCCATCATGCAAGACCTGGCGGTGCTGCATCGATCCAGTCGACCATCTGTTCTGTCGGACCTGGCCAAACCCAAGACCTCCTCTCCCAAGAACCAGGTCAGTATTGCCACTTTAATAATTCACATCAGTACCATCTATTTGTAGTATTTTGTCTCTGATAAATGTGAGTTGGACCTAAGCGCCCCTGAAACAGATGTAGGGCCCTATCAAATTGGTTTTATTATTATTTTTTTCATTTATTACTATTTATTCAAGTTAAAGCAATTTTACTACATTTGATAGGTTGTCATGGAGATGCTTTGATCTAATGATAATTTGAAATGATATAAAGGTTGTATAGTGAGATGACAGATGCTGAAAACCTCTCTGAAAGTGTCACACATCTAAAAATAAAAAGTGCTAGCTTGAGTATGCGCATAAATGTAATATCACCATTCATTCACACAGACAAGCATAACAATCGGACTTCATATTACAATATATGTTGCTGTTTTATGTGAACAGTCATTTAATATTGACAAACATGAGTCCACACGAGTGTAGAACATTACTTTTCAAAACTTTGCCAGCAGTTTGCATTATTCAGCTAATTTCATTTTTACGACTGAATTATGTAATTCCGTCCAGTTTTTCTGCATTGCCCAAATCATAGGGCCATTTAAAAGGAGCCCAGAGTGTTATCTCACTGTATGTAATTCAGTATGATGAATGGGTGTTATAAATGAGTAATACAGCTTTCATGACTTATCTGTCACGTCTTACACAAGTGCAAACAGATTGTGTTCTGCAAATGTGACTACAGTAGAATAATGGTGATGTTGTAAGTTGTAAGCACATGGACCAACTTCCTAATAGTGCAGAGGGTGATGGATTTAAAACAAAGCTTTCTAAAAACTTGCACTTCTTCTAATATTAATTTATGGTTATGTATGTTTCTTTTAATATTAATGTCATTATAAGGAACTTTCCATTAAAATCAAATCTTGTGTTGAACAGTCCAAGTAGATTCAAAATGTTTAATGTGGAAAAAAAACAACTTTATATATAGAATTAAGTTCTTGGACAGCGTTAGACAGTTTTAGGTCTTGTTTAATCATTTTAATTAAAGAAATAATTACCATTTTGAAAATAGACATGACCAGGTTGTACATACGAGATGTAGAATCAGACACTCAAGACTTACACACGAATATTTATTGAAAGGGGAAGAAAAACCTATTTGTGACTTGTGTAAGAATATTTTGACGATAAAAGATATTTTAATAGAATGTGTATTTTTAAATGATATTAGAGAACGTTTTTATTCGGGAGATAATTTAAGGGAGATGTTTGAAAAGGTGCCTTCTGGAGCAATTTTAGAATATTTATCTTTAATCAAACTAAAATATTGTATATGACTCTTTTCAGTGTTGTTGCTGGTTTTGTATTTTTGTTAAGAAATTGATATGATTATATGATTATATATTGTATATTTAATATGTACAATGTTTTGCCATGAATATAGCCAATGCTGCTGATATGGCATTAAAACCTAAATAAATAAATCATTTTAATTCACTCCATATAGCACAAATTGTGTATTTTGTGTATATTGTGTTTTTTTAAAAAGCAGTAATTATCATATTATATTAAAGAAATGTACAGGAAAAATGCCACTGTGAATGATGAATGTGTTAATTGTAATGGACAGTTTTTAACTGATTCATGGAAATGACCAATATTAATGCCTTTTTATACTGAAGTTTAAATAATAAAGATAATAATAGTTTAAATAGGAAGGATAATTAAAACATCTGTATAAAAAAAGTCTTGACACAAAGAAGTATTGTGAAACTAAT
Organism: Danio jaintianensis; assembly: GCA_903798115.1. Taxonomy (NCBI): domain Eukaryota; kingdom Metazoa; phylum Chordata; class Actinopteri; order Cypriniformes; family Danionidae; genus Danio; species Danio jaintianensis. The sequence goes on from CAIGQV010000919.1 coordinate 7,928,163, forward strand.
CTAAAAATCATTTAAATAATTGTAATATTCACTTTATTGCTTAATTTTATATTGCCCGCAGAAATAATTTCTACCATGTACTGAATATTCATTATGTTTCCCACCCCTATGTGAGACTTTTATGAATGACGGTGTGCGTTCAGATGTGTAACATTCGTCTGCTTGTTCACAGAATGATGTGAGGGTGAAGTTTGAGTACAGAGGAGAGAAGAGGTAATGACCACAAGCCCTGCTCTACATCACTTCCTATTTTTAGCACTTCCCTCTAGTGGTTTCTCTTAATTAAACCTGTCCGACATGCCTTGTAGTCGCTGTGTAATGGATGTTGCGTTAGTTTGTCCAAAACTGTATTTTTTTTGTTTTTATCCCAGTCCATGAGGATCATTTCACATAAGATATTTTGGTCTAAGACAAATGAGGCTTCTTTTTTTAAAAGTCTAAGTTGATTAGGGATGTCGTTTGGGTGGTCATGTTTTGTGTATATCTTGAGATGTGTATATTAGAATCTAATGATAACAAGCAATTGATGTGCTTTATATATAAGACACTTAACCTAATATTCAGTCAGGATATGCATTAATAATATTCTTTTTAGGTTTTTTATTATTTAAAGAGCAGGTCATATTGTGTTTTAATGTGGACCTTTACAATTTTAAGGGGTTTAAACCAGTGGTACTAAAAATGAATACTCAATTACAAGTACTGTTACATTGCTGAAATTTTACTCAATTACAAGTAAAAGTACTGGTGTCAAAAAGTACTTAAGTAAAAGTACAAATTACTCTTCATAAAAACTACTCAGAGTACGAATTATTTATTGAATTATACATAATTGCTGAATCAGACAAGATTCACACAATAAAATATTGTAATATATATATGTAAGTCTTCTTACCATTTTGTGTTTTATAATAAAAACACTTTTGTAACTTTGTAAACAGTATTAATTTATCCCAGTGCCATGCGATAACAAACAGCTAGCAAGGTCCTTACAACACGGACCTTACATACTAACATATATCATGTACAAATTAATAAATAAATAAAATATCACACAAATGAAGTTATAAGTCTTCTTACCATAATGTGTTTTTTTTAGATAAGAGGCTGAAGTCTTGTAAGCCTTTCCGGAAAAAAAATACCGTCAATTTTCCGGAAAGAGAAGTTGTAACATTACAGGTAATTTGTGTAAACGCAGAAGGAAAATTGCCGGAAAGAGCGCGTTCACTTTTAGAATGCACTGACGTGAGATGTCTACTCCAGCCAATCAGAACATTCAGAGACATTTACATTTACGCTGTTTATGAAAATAAAAACTTTTGAATATTTTTCCAGACACATTTAGCTGCTAGATGTTAGTCAGATAACATTTCTGTTCCTTCTTAATGCCAGCTGTGTAAAAAATTATCGATAAAATGCTTAAGATAAACCGCTGTTAGTTTACCTTCAAGCTCTGCTCCAGCTGCATGACGCGCACATGATAAAAAAAAAAATAACGAAGTAAATTATTTAGCTTAATTTGTACTCAACTACAAGTAAAATTACAGACTTAAAATTATACTCATGAAAGTACAAATACCTCAAAAATGTACTTAATTACAGTAACATGAGTAGGTTCGTTACCTCCACCACTGGTTTAAACACAGTTGTGTGGCAACGGTCTGTGAATATAACCAGCTTCTAATAATATACGTTTATTAATTGTATTTTTTGAAACTCTGAGGAATTTTACTCTGAAACTCTATGCTAATCTCTTCCTCATTAGCATAGGATGTTAGTCTTGTTTTTGATTCTGCCACTATGTTGACACATAGGCATTTGTAACTCCGCCCTCTTTTGACAAGAGCACAATCTCATTTGAATTTAAAGCGACAGTCACCAAAATGGAACAATTTGGATCAAAGCCTAAAAGGGACAGTTTCAAAGAGTTATAAAACATTATTATTATTAAACTCTAGGGACATCAGAGACTTATTTTGCATCTTGTAAAAAGGTCCTTTAAACTGTCCTAATTTTGCGTTGACGTCCCCTACAACATGTTTAAATGCATCTAATTTCAGAAAGCATTGCAATTTTCTAAGAATGTAAGTTTAAAATTAGAATCATTTTGCAATGATTTTGAATCGGTTCGCTTGAATCAATTCAGAGCTTAAGGTCTGTAAACCCCTCCTTCCATAAGCCAACTCTGCTCTGATTGGTCAGTTGGCCATGTCTGTTTTGATTAGTTTGAACAATATCATTATTTATAAACTTTGCAGACATTTTACATTGAAGAACAGCTACGTTACAAACTGCAAATAAGATATTTTTTGGAAACCCATCTGACCTGCTTTTTATCAACTTTTATGTGATGTTACATTATCGCTGTAGCATAGTAATCGTCAGAACAAGGCTAGTTATGTAATTGTAATAATTTGAGAATTCATTTGTGCTGTATTCTAATGAAGTGGAATTATTATGTTATCATTTAAAAAATGTTTACTCTTCTTTAAGGATCCTGCAGTTTCCTCGGCCTGTCAGTCTAGACGATCTGAGTGCTAAAGCTAAAGTCGCTTTTGGACAGAGCATGGACCTGCATTACACCAATAATGAGGTAGAATGACACCTATTTATTCACATTGGGAATTTAGAAATAATTACTTAATTTTTTTATATGCAGGTGCCATAATATTTTTCTTTTTTTCTCTCTATTCTGTAGCTTGTGATTCCGTTGAGTACTCAGGATGATCTGGATAAAGCTGTGGAGCTGCTGGATCGCTCGGTGCACATGAAGAGCCTAAAAATCTTACTGGTGCTCCCCTCATGGATTCAGGTCAGTGAGCATTATAATCTATGATCTGAGAGAAAATGATAGTCAGAGACGTGGCCTAATGTAAAAGTTAATGCCTTAAATGTAATACAGATATTTGATTCTTGCACTTTCAGAACTGTGTCTCCAATAAGGACCTGTTGCCAACTTATGACATCTTGGACAACACTGACTTCAGTGCTGCAGATAAAAAGAGCATGCTGGCCCATATAGGTAGGTTGCGTTAAAATAGAATAGATAAAATAGAAATTGAGGATATTTACTTAAAGGTCCCAGGAAATTAAAATAACATTTTTAGATGTTAGTATCCGTATGTTAGTTTTAAGGATTTCTGTAAGCTAGTGTGCTCCAAAATTTGCGTTTAGAAGATATAAACCTGATATAAACATCCAAAGCTTGCAGTTTGTCACTTCCGACTAAAGGAATCAACTTTTTTTAACGTCCCCTCATACTTCAGTTTCTCATAAAATCTTGACCAATCAAATGCTCTCTACTATCTGACATGCCCCGCCCCCTTCAAGATGATTCTCGCTTACTTTTTTTTTTGATGTGCTTGAGCTCAACCACTCCCACTGGCAGAGCTGTGATAAAAATTAAATTCTATTAGCTGTTTTTTTTAAAAAGGGAGGAGCTAGTATATGTCTCACCCTCTCTTCATGTTTCGGTTGAGAGTACATAAAACTTCGATTAAAAATGATTGTAACTAATATTGTCATGGTTCTGATAAAAAAAGTTTTTAAATGTGCATTTTGGTATTTTACATAAAAAAAAAAGGAAATGCCAAGATTTGCGTAAAATCTTAAATGTGCTCAGTTGACACACACTATTTCTTTCTAATATAAAACAAATAAGCATCATGGAAGCATTTTTGGAATAAGTTCCTAAAGGTTATGTTAATAAATAACTGGACTAAACTGTGGACCAACCTTATTGAACAACATCACAAATGTTGTTTTAAAACCAGAACGGATAGTAATTGGGTCTCAAGGGGACATCTGTAAAAATAAATCTACATGACCCCTCAGTGATTCACTAACCCTGAAAAGTGCTAGTCACGTGGTCAGAAACATTTGCTTTAAAATCTGTTTGGTGTCATCAGAAGTCTTAAAACAGTTTGGTAAAGCTATTCAAATTTACTGTTTGAAGAAATGCTAATGTTACTTCAGAAAACAACAATTGCTCTTATCAATTAAATTTTCATATATTATTATACAGTAGGGAAAATAAGTATTGAACAAGTCACTATTTTTCTCAGAAAACATATTTCTAAAGGTGTTGTTGACTTGAGATGTTCTCCTGATGTTGGTATCAATCAAAGAAATCCATATATGCAAAGAAAACAAATCTAATTAGTTTACAAATTAAGTTATGCATAATAAAATGAAATGACGCAGAGAAAAACTATTGAACACATGAAGAAAGGGAGGTGTAGAAAGGCAGTGAAAGCCCAGACAGCAGCTGAAATCTCTCAATAGTTCTTCAGCAATCCTCTGCTTTTCCTCATTGTAAATGAATATTAGCTGCTTCAGTCCAACATCTACATTACCAGGAAGATGAAGATAAAACCAGGGTGGACATTTCAGCAAGATAATGATCCCAAACACAACCAATGAAACTCTCAAGTGCTTTCAGAGAAAGGAAATCAAGCTGTAGAATGGCCCAGCCAATCACCTGACTTGAATCCAATAGAAAATACAAATTAAAGATCAGATTTGATAGACGAGACCCACAGAACCGTCAAGATTTTTACACTCTGGTGAAGTCATGTGACTTCATTCTCAATATGAGAGGCATCTTTAAGCTGCCATCAACAAAAAAGTCTTTTATATAAAGTATTAAATACGTTTATACGTATTTCAGTACTCCTTGTGTCATTTCATTGTTATTACACATAACAAATTTTTCAGATGTGATTTGTTTATGTTTATGTTTTACTTTTATGTTTATATATATATATATATATATATATATATAAATATATTATATATTTATTTATTTATTTATCTTTTTTTAAAAATTATTATTATTTTTTTACCAAAATCTGGTTCAGTTCCATGTCAGAAGCTCCTTTAGAAATATTATTCACAGAAAAAAAACATGACGTATTCAATATTTATTTTCCCCGCTAGAACTACACATCTGTCACTGAACTGGACTACAAATACCATCATGCACCGCACACACACCAGTTCCTGATTCCCCCTGATTACACACACACAGCTGGTAACTCATCATGGACTGATTACCTAGACTTTATATTCACCTCTCACACACACTTTGCTGAGTCTTGTTAGTCTGTAACACCACGAAGCTTTTCCGTGTTTGATCCTGAGAAGCAATTACTGTCCAAATAGTGCTTTAGTCATTTTGAGTTGTCTGAGCCAAAGCCTGTCATCAAAATGACTTGCTTAAATTACCTCTCAGAACTGTCTAAGTTAATTAGATTAATTAGGTAAGTTAGGGTAATTAGGCAAACCATTGTATAACTATGGTTTGTCTGTAGACAATTGAAAAAAAATATTGCTTAAGGGGCTAAAAATATTGACCTTAAAATGGCTTAAAAAAATTTTAAACTGCTTTTATTCTAGCCGAAATAAAACAAATAAGACTTTCTTCTAAGAAAAAATATTATAGGAAATACTGTGAAAAAATCATTGCTCTTTTAAGCATAATTTGGGAAATATTTAAAAAAGAAAAAAAAATCACAGCATTGCTAATAATTTTTACTTCAACTGTATGTATTTTTTACAGCTTTCTGACTTTTCTCTCTCCTTCTTCTTCAGGTTCTCAGTCGACAGATCGCAGCTCTCCTCCTCCAGGTTATATTCCTGATGCTCTGCAGCAGGTGGCCAGAAACGGCTCTTTCACCAGCATCAATAGTGAGGGCGAGTTCATCCCTGAGAGCATGGACCAGGTAATTAGTGTGACAACACTTTGGGTTTAGCTGACGTGAGAGAATTGAGCAACAGCATAATCAGATTTATCTTTTATGTCTTACTCTTTCTAGATGCTGGACCCTTTGTCAATGAGCAGTCCTGAGAATTCAGCATCAGGCAGCTGTCCTTCATTGGACAGTCCACTTGACAGGTTAATAACTTACCAACATATATAGTACATGCAGCCACAATTAAACTGTTAGAGTAAATCTGTGCCCATAGGTGCATTACTGTTTTATTTATTTATTTTTACTCTATTAACTTTTAACTGTTGCTCCTTTTTTGCTATTTAGTTTTTTTTGGTGCTATTTTAACATAGGTGATTTAAAGGGATAGTTTGCCCCAAAATAAAAATTCTGCCATTTACATCCCCCTCACTTGTTTTAAAGCAGTTGAGTTTAAAAAAACACCAAAGAAGAAATTTTGATGAATGTTGAGAACCTGTAACCACTTACATTCATAGTAGGAAAAACAAATACCATGGAAGTCAGGTTTCCATCATTCTTCAAAATAACTTCTTTTGTGTTCAACAGAAAAAAACCCTCAAACTGCTTTGGAACAAGTCAATGGCTGTTTTTTCCAACATTCTTCGGTATATCTTCCTTTGTATTAATCAGAGGAAAGAAACCGAAAACAGATTTGGAACAAATGGAGGATGATTAATTGATGGCAGAATTTTCATTTTTCTCCCTTTAAATTATTCAAAATTGGTTAAAACGCAAATTACAAAGTATTTTCATTTGAAATAAATACTCTTTAAGTTCTTCATTGAAGTACTCTGAGAAAAAGAGTATGAAAACTATGAAGCGGCACAATTGTTTTAACATAATCTTGAGCAGTAAATATTAGTATTATTTCTGAAGTATCATGTGAAGAGTTATGACTGCTAAATTTCCTAGAAAAATCTAGACTCAGTTACAATTCTAAATGCATTAACAAAGAAATAAATTTTAATATATTTGTTTCTATTTTTACAGCATATTTCACATGTAAAACAAATTTAAACTCAACAAACAATGATTTCTTTCAAAGACCTTTCCCAATATTTTGAAAAATGCTATACAGTTCATATGTGTGGTTAAATTACAATTCTGAATGAATTTTCACTGATTTTCATTTCAACAGTGATACCTATCCCAAATCCCGAATGCCTCGAGCCCTGAGCTACCCTGATAACCATCAAGAGTTTCCCGGTAGGTTCTTGCTGAACTTTCTGCTTCGATCTCACATGAAAGTCAAACTAGTTTCCAATTCTCAATTTATAGTAATCCTCTCTGTGTTATTTCAGAGTATGATATACCAGTGTTTGAAAAAACAGGGAAGGGAGGAACCTATCCTAGACGATATCACATACCGTTTGGTCTGCAGGACTACAGCGATGGTGAGGTTTTGTGGACCCTGATGATCCTAAAAGCAATATCATGCATCCTGTACTACCATGATCTTTACCTTAATTTGATATCTTCTTTCTCCACTCAGGACGGAAGACCTTTCCCAGGGCCCGGCGAACACAGGCTCATGGTTTTCGTTCTCCGGTGAGTTTCAGTCCTACAGAGCAGCAGAGCCCCAGCACTAGCAGTGGAAGCAGCATCTTCACTCCTGAGCTTGAGGAACCGGGACGCATACGCCGTGGCAGTGACATTGAGCCCAGCTCCAACCCTACTCTATCAGTCATGGACATCAGTCCTCCCAGCCGTTGTGAGTGGCTTTAGTGTTAAAAGTGATAATTCACTCCAAAATTAAAATTACCTCATCGTTTTCTCGATGATTGTGGTTTTAAAACGTTGAGCTTTTTTTTCTTCTGTTATTTATTGACCTTATTCTTCAAGTAAAAGTGGTGCCGCCATTGGAACCTTTTAGACTCAAGACTTCCGGTCTCATTTACTTCCAATGGTTTTTAGATGTTAAAACCGGCTCGTTACGCTTCTTGATGTTGCAAATTGATATTTCCTTATTATATTATTCTCCTTTTTATGTATAGTCGTGAACACACAGCAAGTAGCTTGACCGTTTTCTGCCATTTATTATTCATAGTCATTTCTCCCATAGGCACCTGATAGGAAGTTCTTAAACAATTGCAAAAACGAACACACTTTCGTATTGCAGAATATGGTCAATATAGAAGATATTTTTTGTAGAATGCTGGTTGCTGTAACCCATTGACTTCCTACTATAGTAGGAAAAAAACATTCTATGCAAGTCAATTGTTGCGCCCCAGTTCGCATACTTATACTACGTCCTAAAATTATGTACTTTTTTTTTTGTGAAGAAAGTACATACTTTTGAGTATGCAAGCTTTGGGAAATACTACTTTCTCGTCAATGGACCTTTCTGTTGCTTAGTTACGACCCCTGTCAATCATCTTGAGACATCATCCACATTTATTTCATATTTAATTACCTACCTTGTTGGAAATGCAGTAGCAGGTTAATCTGCTGTTCACTAGTCTTTCATGCAGAGAAATCTTTGGATAATTGTGCATTCAGAAGTTAATGTCCAAACACATCTACAAGTTCACATTGTTGTTTCAGATTACATGTAACACCAAAAATGTGATTTAAATGTTTTCCAGTTGGCTAGATATTAATTAATAGTCATTCAAACAACTGGTCTCACGTGTTAGCCATGTTTGTAGTTTTAACACTTTTAACAAGAGTTTGTAGTTCTAATCGAATTCACACCACACGCGCAATGTATTGTGGGTAACATTAGCGGTTCGAGTACAGACGGTTCTACACTTTGAATTTCTACCGTAAATGGTACACCATTAGGTGACACGGTGGCTCAGTGGTTAGCACTGTCGCCTCACAGCAAGAAGGTAGCTGGTTCAAGTCCCGGCTGGGTCAGTTGGCATTTCTGTGTGGAGTTTGCATGTTCTCCGCGTGTTCACATGGGTTTCTGCCGGGTGCTCCGGTTTCCCCCACAGTCCACAGCGCTATAGGGGAATTGAATAAACTAAATTGTCCGTAATGTATTTGTGTGAATGAGAGTGTATGGGTGTTTCCCAGTACTGGGTTGCAGCTGGAAGGGCATCCGCTGTGTAAAACATATGCTGGATAAGTTGGCGGTTCATTCCGCTGTGGCGACCCCTGATGAATAAAGGGAAGGAAATAATAAGCCGAAGGAAAATGAATGAATGGTACACCATCCGGAAACCTTAGGCATACTCTTTTCAACATACTACGGTTTGGGACATACTAATTCTGTTTTCGAATACTATATAGGATGGATAGTATGCGAATTGAAACGCAGGAAATGGGTGCCAGCAACCAGCATTTTTCAAAATATGTTTATTATGTTTAACAGAAGAAACAAATTTAAGTGTACAAGTGAAGGGTGAGTAAATAAGGACAGAATTTCATTTTTGGGTGAATTATCCCTAATCTTTGTACTAACATTGATGTTGTTGGGGGTTATTTACTGTTGCCTTGGTGTTGACATGTTTTAACTTGCGTGCCTGTGATCATTTGAGTGATATTTTCCATCAGCAGTTGAAGCTTTTTCTAGTTGTGGTTCAAAATCAAATCTGAAGTCCTTAAGTTTAAAAATAACACTAGCACATTTATAATCGATGCAGCTTCAAGTTCAATAATTTAAATGTTGTTTGCACAGTATGTTCATTCAAAAGTTTGGGGTCAGTAATTTTTTATAATTATTAATACATGAATTCAGGATTAATGTGACGGCAAGATTTTTTTAAGATACATAAGATTTATATTTAAAAAAATATGTTAATTTAAAAAGAAAAGTATCAGTTTCCACAAATATATTAAGAAAAGCATATAAAGATAAATGCATGAATGTATTTCATATTATACTGTTTTTTTTTTTTTGGTATTTTTGAACAAAAAACTAATTGTTTTTCCATTGAAAGCCATGAATAAGGCATTCTTCAAAGACATCTATATAAATCTCAAAATTTTGAACTGTAGCCTAGATGCGCAACAAGTAATATATTTCTTTCTGTACAAAATACATTATTCTGCCTGTCAGCTAGAAATTTCTTTTTGCATTATTTATACACTTATTTTCATAGGCCTGTTCATAAATTATCAACCCAGTTAACAAAAAAGAACTTGTCATTTTAATTAATTGGTCAAAAAGTGGATGGAGAAATGCTATATATTGTGTTGTTGGTAACACTTTACAACATCGGACACGTAGGTAATGATAGTTAATGTATTTACTAACATGAACGATGAACTACACATTTATTAAAGGACTTAATCATGTTTGTTAACTTTAGTTAATAAAAATACAGTCATTCATTGTTAGTTCATGTTAACTCGTTTACTTTGGATATTAGTAAATGTTAGCATACTATGATTAATAAATGCTGTACAAGCATGGTTCATTATTTGTTCATGTTCAAGTGTTATCATATTGTTCTTTATGTCATTTTTATGCTTTTTTGTGTGTGTGTGTGTGTGTGTGTGTGTGTGTGTGTGTGTGTGTGTGTAGCCCCTCGTGCTCCTACAAACTGGCGTCTTGGGAAGCTTTTGGGACAAGGAGCATTCGGGCGAGTGTTTTTATGCTACGATGCAGACACCGGCAGAGAACTGGCTGTTAAACAGGTGCAGTTTGACCCAGATAGCCCAGAAACCAGCAAGGTGAGCAGCATTTTTCAAGCTTTTTTAAAGGTTGATATATTGTTTAATGAGCATTTACATTAGCTGTGTTTTTTTCTGTGTGTTCAGGAGGTGAGTGCTCTTGAGTGTGAGATTCAGCTGCTGAAAAATCTCTTTCACGAGCGCATTGTTCAGTACTACGGGTGCTTGCGGGACACACATGAAAGAACGCTTTCCATCTTTATGGAGTACATGCCTGGGGTGAGTATTTTACTTCACAGACTTGAATGTACATGTTTTTGTACGCCTTCTGTTTCCTTAAGTATTTGCAGCATGGATGCACTGATAAACTGCTGCATGACTGAAAGAATAGCTTACGGTTTAGTAAACTAAATTGAATTACTCCCCTAATGGATTCAGTGAGCTCATTTCACAGGGTTCCCACGGTCATGCAATTTCTGGAATATCAAGGAATTTTTAAAAGGTTTAATATAAGGACTTATTGTTATTTTCGTCAAAGGGATTTTTGTTTGTCACTTTGAACTTGAGTTTCAATTAATCAAAATGTAGTTTTTCTATATCATATTGTTTTATAGCACACTTTCACACCTATTTTTATAGTTATTCTACTTTTTAGTCACTAGACTTTCCCTGTTAAGGCTAACATACTAGGATAATATAAATTTGAAAAGCTTTTCATTTCAAAACGACCACTTTGAAGATTGGGTGTTAGGGATTGGGTGTTATAGTGGCTGTCTAAGTCAAACAAAATTATATTGCATTTTAATATTATTATTTGAACACAATTATTTTTATTTATTATATTTTTGAAAAACATGACTTAAAGTCTGTATACCTTCCTCATCCTCATGCACTCAAGGTTAAATAGATTCATTTCTTGTTTTGCATAAAAAACTTGAATATAAAAGTGTTGTTCATTGCAGATAAATCCCAATAGTTCTGTTAAATCCTTTCTGTTACTAAGGATAGTGATGACATAACACAAAAAATAAAATAAACATTTATGCCGTAAAATAAAATAACATTTGAAGACTGGGGCGTCACGGTGTGGCGACCCCTGATTAATAAAGGGACTAAGCCGAAAAGAAAATGAATGAATGAATGAATGAGTCAGGACTGATGTTTGCTTTTTTTATAGCCACTAAATTATCAGTTTAATCAGTGGATTTTTGATTTTCTATTCTATTGTGTGCACAAACTGCAGATTAGATGAAAATTATAATATAAAGTTGCTAAAAATATTAACATATTAGTTATTGGTATCGGGCATGAGAAGAACTTAATTATCGGTAAGAAATGTTTATATTGTGCATCATTAATTGTAATATATTATTAATATATAAGCACAACAGTGATCTGCTTTTTCTGTTCTTAGATGCCATGGAAAATTAACTTTTTAGTCAGTAAAAGTCAGTGAATTTGAGATTTTTTGCCTAAAGTGGGAACTTAATTTCTAAAGTAAAGAATTTGTGCACCCAGTCAGCCTGTCTATTGCAACAAACACCTTTATCCCTGTTGACACAGTTCAGCTTTAACAATTTCAAGCCAGGACACTGATAGATCCATAAGGGATAGTCAATGGATTGCTGTGTGTTAAATGATTTTAAATGCACAGCTCAGAGGCAAAGAAACACTTTGCAGAAAATATTTGACAGAATTTTTGTCAATTACGTGTTAGATCTTCACATTTTGAATCAATCACAGGCAGACAGAGACAGTGTGTGTACAAGATGCAGGCATATCTAATAGCCCATAGTAACGTGTTACTTTGGAAATATTTTTAAGCACATTGGCTAGGATGATCATCCACATCGACTGCCTTGTGAAGCACGATTTGGTATCTTTAAGATTACACTGAGAAATACAGGGTCTGGTAACTTTTATTGCATTACTTTGGTTACTACTGATGTTTGAGGGAAGCGCATTTATTTAAAAATTGAATCAAGACTGGAACTGCCTGTGCATTAAACGATTTTTATTGCACACCTTCCAGCCAATCAGAATCAAGAATTTCAACAGATTATGTAATAATTGGTCTTATAATTGAAATGTTGTTTTTATTTTCCAAAAAGGGCTCCATTAAAGACCAGCTGAAGTCGTACGGTGCTCTGACGGAGAATGTCACACGTAAATACACACGGCAGATACTTGAAGGTGTTTGCTACCTGCACAGTAACATGATCGTCCACAGGGACATCAAAGGTGAGGCAATGTTTGTCCTGTACAGTCCTGTATACTTATCAATGTATTGATGTATACTGTATCAATATTTACATGATTTCTGTCATATTGGAGGTAAAGCACTAAATCTTTATATTTTAACTTTATTTTAAACATCTAAATCCAGCAATAATGTTCATAATTGCAACACTGTTAAAGAATCTAACAGATTATTCAGTCAATATACAATTTTTTTTTTTTTTATTGAAAGATATATTTCTCTCAAACATTTTTTTTTTCCGTTGAACACAAAATAAGATAATGTGAAAAATGTTGGAAAAAAACAGCCATTAACATGTATATGGGAACAAAAAATATCAACGGTTGATATTTCACTCAAAGTCACTCAATTTCACTCAAAGTCAATGGCTGTTTTTTTCCAACATTCATCACTATGCCTTCCTTTGTGTTCATCAGAAAAAAAGTAGGTTTGGACCAAGTGTAGGATGAGTAAATAATGACAGAATAGATTTTTTTTTTTTTCATCAATTGTTCATCAGAGATGTCTTTAAATTTCGTGTTTGCATTTTCCCCCCTTAAATGACTTTATTTCCACCTGTTCTTTCATTTTTGTAGGTGCCAATATCCTTCGGGACTCTGCAGGTAACGTGAAGCTGGGTGACTTTGGAGCGAGTCGGAGGCTCCAGACCATCTGCCTGTCTGGAACGGGCATCAAGTCAGTGACCGGTACACCCTACTGGATGAGCCCTGAGGTCATCAGTGGAGAGGGTTACGGCAGGAAAGCTGATATCTGGTATGTCTGCATCAAATCTTCTTTTTTCTAAATGCATGTTATTGAAATTATTCTAACCACAAGATTTATTTATAATTTATTTAGTGTCTAGTTTTAAACTGGGATGTATTTTCTTAACTACAACATGATTTAAGTAATATTCTTTTATTTAACATCTGGTTAAAGAAAGTTCTTCTCCAAGTGTACCACACATGAAGTGCTAAATATTAGTGATGGGAAGTTCGGATCATTTTACTGACTCAGACCTTTGAGTCTCATTCATCGAGATGAACAAATCTTTTTTCAAGTCATTAAAATGTTACAAGTTGCTTCCAAACACATCTGCAACTAGCCCAAGCGTTGATCACACTACAAACAAGTCATAACTAGCATGCTATAAGAAAGAGAAAATAATCATTTGTTGTTTGCCTGGCTCTTTTGTCTATGATTATGTCTTCAAATTTGAGTCGTTTGTTCATGTGAACTACAGATTGACAGTCCCATCCAATGCACACAGTCTGAGAAGGAAAGACCAATGTCTTCAGGTTTTTTGATGATGAATGACTCAAACCCGAGGACTCGAGAGATGAACGGATCAAATCTTTTTCCAGCTCTGACTGCATATTATTGGCTTCTGTCTTTCACGTGATGAACGAACGACTCAAAAAAGGAACTAATCTTCTTCCCCACCTGCACAAATGTGTGCATGCGTGAATGAATGAATCACTCCTTGAGAGGACTCGTTGTTCTTGAGTCAAATAAAAGATTAGTTCAAAATGATCGACTCGTTCAAGAACGACCCATCACTAATAAATAAAGTGCAAACATAAAACATTAATATCTTTGTAGAGAAGATGCATGAACTATGAAGCCAAATATTGTATAAATGTTTAAACATCCAATTTCTTCAGAAAACAAGAAAAGTATATAATATTTCTAAGCCAAAATGTAGAAATTCATTTTTAAATGTAAAACCCAATGTTGCTAGAAGTATAACACTAGTAGGCAACTGAAGTGTATGAAGAAATGTATTTATTTATTTATTTTTATAAATGGCAACCTATCACTATCATGGAAAATCAGACATACAGTAGTTCTTTGCAGGATTTTCGTTACAGGTTTTTGCTACTTTCGCTTCATTGTGACTTTCAACTTGCCACTTTTTTAGTATAACCAGGGTTCTCACACTTCTTGAAAGTACTTGAATTTCAGACATATGGATTCAAGGCCTGAAAAGTCCTTAAAAACAAACAGAGCTCCTTGAATCAAATTAAAAAATAGAATTGGTTTATGGTGTTATTTCAGCAATTGTACTGTGCTGCTGTCAATAACGGAACTAAAAAATGATCAATTCTTCATTTAAAAATCTTACATTAAAATCTTGTACAAGAACGATGACAAGTAATGCACATTTTATCAATATTTCAGAAACCACATTTCATTATTACCAGTATTGAATTTAACAAATTTGACTAAAGTTCTGAACACGACTGTTTAAAACTGGAAACATTTTTGAAAATGACACAAAAACAAAACATCATCATGAATCTGACATTTTTATCTAAATGTTAAGTGTAAGTGAAATATTAAGTACAGTAAGGACTTTCATGGCGCTGCATATGCTGGGGGAATTAAAAAAGGTGCTTGATTTGAAAGTAATGGTGGTTTAAAATGTCCTTGAATCTGCTGTTCATTAAAGAGTGGGAACCCTGTATAAAACTAGAACGCTATATAAAAAAAAGCTTATCCTTGTGCATCCCATGTTAACAACGCTAGTAATTCCCCACTGATTCCAGGAGCATCGGCTGCACTGTAGTGGAGATGTTGACTCAGCGGCCCCCGTGGGCAGAGTACGAAGCGATGGCTGCCATTTTTAAAATCGCCACACAGCCAACCAACCCCACCTTGCCACCTCACGTGTCGGACCACTGCCGTGACTTCCTCAAACGGATTTTTGTGGAAACTAAACAGCGCCCAGCCGCTGAGGACCTTTTACGGCACACTTTTGTCCACTAGCCACACCCCCTTCCAATTCTGACCAATCAGAGACTTCCATAAGTGTCTGTAGGACCATCCCCTTTTCAGACTCCTCCCAGCAGGCCTTACTGGACCAGAGCGCATAGCAAAGAGGGCAGTGGCCTAGTTTCACTCCTCCGCTGGGGCAGGAGAGGGATTTGGAGCAGCTTGATTCTGTACGAAAACATTGCACCTTAATTTCACTCAGGGGTAAGTACCCCTAAAGACTAAAGGGTATCGGTACCCCCCAAAAGACTAAAGGATGTTGTCTTTTAAAGGCGTTCTTTTATTTGTTTTTTAATGTTTGTGATTGTGGAGAGCCGCTTGCGTTCTGGATGCACTGGGTTAATGCAGGAAGATCAAGGAATGTCAAGCCCCAGAAGAAGGCAGGTACGCCAATACGCTGCTAAAGGGTAAAAGAAAAAAAAAAGTAATTAAAACCGAATAGATGACAGGATGTATGGGACTCCTCCAGTCCAGCTGTCATGGCTCCTAAAGTTCTCATGTTTTTGCACAGTCCTCCTACGACATGAACTCTGATCCAAGATCTTACTGTAAAATATTTACTCACTATGCTGTACGAACATTTACGTTGAACTCTCTCTCTCTCACCTTCCGATTACAACACATTACCAGTGTGTATTCGCTCTTTCACTTTGTCAGGATCTTTTACACGCTCCCTTCTACTTCTTTGTTTCTGTTTTTTTACCGTGTGCCTTTTTTTTTTTTAACAATCGTCTCCTTCCTGTTTATCTTCCTGCTCTGTCCGATCATTTTTCTAGAATTTTATAGATTTAATGCACAGCTTCTCATGAATCATTCAGACTTTGGTCTGTACAGGAATTAGTTAGGACAGTTTGGCTCTTCATACTGTTTCTACATCAGCATAAGCAGCTCCGCTCTGCCTTTCTCTCCCTCTTGGTCCCTCTGCTGGCTAACTGGTCTCGGGTCAGATTCACCAGTGCATTTTCTCAACACAGTGCCGTACGCGTCAATCTGATCAGGTAGGCAGGTTGAATACACACACACTCACTCACCAAAGCGAAAAACAAAACAAAAAACCCAGACCACACAGGCAGGGTTTAGTGCCTGGACATTAGTTCGTCATCATTTTTACAGTAAGAATCGCTTCTGATTCCAGTATAAATCTCAAGTATGTAGAGCGTTTGCTAACGGATTGCTCTCGATATGAAAGTTGACACTGTAAGTGCACTTCTAGTGAACACAACACAACCTGGATCCTAATATTTTTCATACCGAAAGTCGTCAGCAGTGTTCTCATCAAAGGTTCTCATTCTAATGTATTCCGGGCATTTCAGAATATGCATTCTCACAACTCAGCACTTGACAGTACTTAACTGGTTGCTTATAAATGAACCTCGCTATCCCACAATGCCTTGGGACTTTTCAAGCACTTGCTCACACACTCGGCTCCACAACGCTGTTCAAAACACATTCAGAGGATCTCTCACCTACATAGTGCTGTAGTGCCTTCCTTTAGACATAGGAGAAAATAGGTTTCTTTTGGGCTTTCCTCCTGTAATCCGTTGGGTTTGCTTCTCTTTAATCGTTTTGTCACAAACTGCTGTTCTGAATTAGAAGGTTAAGCATTTCCTTCTCTCCTAAATATGAGAGTATGGTACTTCTGAGTGAACGTACACGTATGTTGATGTAATCGTCAAATGAAAACACAAACGTTTAATATATAAGCGAGTGAATTTATATTTCTTGCTTATAGTCTCCTGAGAATAAAAATAAGCTTCATACTTTTGAGTTGTTCACACGAGATGCGTTGTTGTGTTCCGTTTAAGCTATTGTTAAACTGTTTTTTTATTTTATGAACATAGCTAAATGACTTTAAATGTTTTTTTTGCCCCACCTTCTAAAAAAAAGTACTATATATATATATATATATATATTAAAAAGACAATATATGATACATTAAAAATGAAAGCATATAATAATATAATTTAGAGTATCTCTACAAAATCGTGACTTAATTAAGGCTGTAAGAGTGCTTTCACACCTAGATGTTTGTTTCGGAACCTGGCTCGTTTGCTCAGTTAACGCGGTTTGTTTGGCATATGTGAATCCCGCAATTGGTCTCAGATCCGCACCAAAACAATCGGTCATTCAGTCTCGGCTCGATTCAAACGAACTCTGGAGCAGATCGATTGTAGTGAGAAAGCAATACGATCCAACAAATTAACGAACCAGGCTATATCACAGTGTATTGCGCATATGTAATAGGCATGTATGGCTATATGAATGAGAATTATGAGTAGGGCAGGATGTCATTCCTACCGACAAATGTGTGTTTCATGTCGAATACAAAAGTTGAAAGCATGCTGAAATATTAATGAGAGCTGTTTATCCGTTAGGAAAATTGACCGAAATTACCATCTGAACTTTTTTCCATATTTTAGTCGTATAATATTTTGTATTAGTGCAGAAATTAACAAAACAATAGGCCTGACACCTCGAAAGAAAGATCAACATTGATCTTCTTCATGATCTGACTGCAGTCTCGCTTCATCTGTTATTTCTCTCTATAATTTAAGCCTATAATGCATAATTCTAGCCAACGTTTGTTTTAATAGATTGATTGATTTATTGATTGATTCAGTAGATAGATTTTTACAACCCTTGACAACTAAAATGAGGCTATGTATGAGAAAGTCTTACCTCTTTGATTTATATTTAGTAACAATGTCTGTGGGTGTCAAAATTAAAGCACACCTTTTTCGCTTATAATGTCTCATTTCTCATCATCATGAATTAAAATAACAACTTATGACAGCTAAGTGGAATCCGTGGGACTTTGAAAAATAAACCCTGAAATTCTGACCATTGTGAGGAGAGTTTACTCACACGTGACTCGTTTGAAGTATTTTGGTCTGTTTAGAAACTTTGCCGGGTGAAAGCGAACTGCACCAAGAACAAAAATAAACATTGTAACAATTTTAATCTGTTTCGGAACAAAAGAATCGATCTACAGGTGTGAAAGCACCCTAAGTCTCATAAGAGATCAGATTTCAATATCTATTTTACAACAGATTAGTAGAGGTAAAATGTCTTGTGGTGCACCTCCCAAAAAACAAAATATTTAATTTATTGAATTAATGCAAATATTTTAACTTTACTTGATGTTTTTGGCTAAACCAGATAGGTTTAGCCAAACACATGAACACAAAAAGTCATTTTTTCTGAATCACAGACGCTAGTATTTGTCACTGAGGCACGTGTCCATGAATTACTGTTAGTTTTAAACCAATGGACCAGTTAATACATAACCCAAATGTAATCTTTCAGTTGTTTTGACTCAAGAACGTGTCCTGTGTGAACACTATTAACTGTAGTAGATTGTTATAACAGCGAAACTAGTCATTTGGGGTTAGCTATTCCAATGGGACTGCATGTGGTACTCATTTTTCAGATGGTCTGATTACACTCCAAGCAAACGTTTACAGTTTCGTTTTCTGATGGTGACTAAGAAAGTCTACCTCCATTCATTGTGTAGAGTTTGTTACTTCATTCGCGGTCGTTCCGGATCATGATATCTGGAAAAGGACATTGAAAACCCTTTTCACGCAATAGACCTACTGTATTAGCAGTTCTCTATTCAAGGCCCCCTTGCGTTTAGATCTGGCCTACAGTCATTTAAACAGGGAAAGGCCCACTTTTTTTTTGTGTCTTTCTTTTAAGATGCCATGTGACGTGGGCCGCCATTGACAGCCCGGGGTTGCTGTGGCAGTATTTGGCAGAGTTTCTCCACACCCAGTATGATGAGTAAAAAAGTTCTGGTCTGTAGAGGTCTAAAGTGCCAGTTTGTAGAACTAAAGCCACAGTTATTTTGGTTTAAGCAGTGAAAGCATTACTCGTTCGCTTGGTGTACGGACATACTGCGAGAAAAGTACACTGAAACAAATTATTCATTGGATTTACTCAATTTTTTTTTAAAGATAACTGGTTGCTAACAATTTATATGGGCTGAATTTAAACAAATTAAGTTGAACATTACAAAATTTTATTTGTTTGTTTAAATTCAGACCAGTTGTCTTTTAAACAAAATTGAGTAAATCGTTTTTTTCAGTGTAGGCAGTCTATGTAATGTTATGTACTGTTGAAATTTTCTTTTGATGCTGAAATGTTTGCACATTTTGAGACCATGATTTGTACACTGATTTTAATAAGTTTGTCAGTTATTGTGTCTGTGTGTGTGTTTGTAAGCGATGTGCGGTCTTGTGTGAGTCTGAATGCTTGGTTTTTTGTTCAAGAGGATCTGGGATAAAACGGTTGCCCTGGTTACCAGCTTTGTTGGCCAAGTCGGTCACATTGTCACTCTGTGATGTAAAGTCTACTCTCGTTTGGCGCTTCTGCCTGTGGTACATTTATTGCCACAGGTTCCTTAAATGCACTTGTGAAATTTTAAAGGGATAGTTCACCCCAGAAATAGAAATTGAGTCATTTACTTTCCCTGGTGTTGTGGTAATGTCATACGCCCTTTTTTTTATGTTTCAGATCAAAGAAGCTGATTTAAAAAATAATAATAATCATAATAATAATAATAATAATAATCATGTCAGTGAATTGTCTCGAAAAAAAATAATAATGTAAAAATCTATCACAGAATGATGCAAATCAGTACGTGTAGTATATTCATAAAACATGATATACAATGCCTGCAAATGCCCCCAAAATATTTATCTTCACTGAGTTTTATATCTCCTGACAGTTTTCTGACTATTTAAATCCAAGAAGTGTGTGGTGTGTCTTTATTGATTTACACTCATTTGCACCCATTATACACCCAAGGGATAGATTACATTTAAAGTGATAGTTCACTCAAAAATTAAAATGACCTCATCATTTACTGTCTCTCATGTGGTTTTAAACTTTTATGACTTTTCTTTTTTTGTTGTTGAACACAAAAGAAGATATTTTGAAGAATGCTGGTTGCTGTGACTTTCATACACTCAAAAAAATGAGTTTTGCTGCTTGTTTAAACTACTTATTTAAAATGAGTTGAAACAACACAATTCCTAAGTTTTTTTTCAGAGAACTTAATCGACTTATGTTGAGACAACATGAAGGAATTGTGTGGAACCCAGCAATTTTAGTCAAGTAGGAACACTGTAAAAAATGCTGGGTTCCACACAATGTTTTCCCAACACAAATCAATTAAGTTAACTTAATTGCTTTGTTCAATCCACTTCAATTTATAAAAACAATTAAGTTTCCCCCCCCCCCCCAAAAAATAAAGAATTTTGTAGATTCAGCTCATCAAAGAAGTAGTTTGAACAAGTAGAAAAAAAATATTTTCAGTGAAAGCAAAATACTAAATCAATCAACCAGCATTATTCAAAATATCTTCTTTTGTGTTCAACACAAGAAAGAAACTCAAATAGGATTGAACAAGTTTGAAAGACGTGTAAATAACAGGGTTTTCATTTTTGGGTGACTATCCCTTTAATTCTGATTTTGTGGTATTACAAATGAAAGAATATGATACCGCATGAGGCTGAATTATCTCTTTAAAACACAATGATATGTGGTTCTTTTGTAAATTCAGACTGGACGAATGTCTAAATGCTGACCGGTGCCAAAAGAAACCAACACGACTGGTTCCCTGGCTGAAAGATGTTGTCATGCAAATTGGGAATCTTCCTATTGGAATGTATTTTTTTGTCACCACTAGGTGGCATCGTTCAACTACTTGTCACTTCGAAATATTCATCCAGTTTAACAAGAGTCCATAGCTGTTTCATTTAGGACAGTATTTACAAGGAAGTTCTCCGTCAACTCAAAGAAGCTGAATCCGCCACTGCTGCCACTCCAGGGTCATGAATGCACTTTGTATTTGTTGGTGTGAGTGTGTGTTGTGTTTGTCCGAGTGTGTTTGTCTGTGTTTTAAAGAGACTTCTTTTCTGTCTGCCGGTTGAGTGAGATTATTGCCAGCGCACTCAATGCCTTGCGCCTTTTACAACTGATGACAGAAAAGTGAAAAAAAAAAGAGACAAACACAAAAGAAGTTTAGAACTCTGAAATGAAATGTAAGTTTTTTTTATTTTAGACAGTACACGTATCTGGTACAGAACTTATATCTGTTGTTTGTCCTCTTTGTCTATTGTATGAGAAAAGCCATGTTTATAATTCGATTTGGTTTGTGACCAATAAGCCTGTTTATATCAAATCTGTATATCAGTGGTACGCATATTTTTTTGATATATATATTTTTATTTTCTCTTTTTTTAAAACTCAAAATTCTACGCATGATTGGCATCGTAAAAAGGCCCACGTGGGCTGTGTTGTCTGCTGATGGCAGTACCGATCGGCCTGTTTGCTGGATGACATCATGAGATTGCCTATGACGGCTGGCACTTTGTAAAGTGTTGCTAATGATGATGAAAATAAATAATAAAAGATATTTATTTCACATTTGGTTGTGCTTGATCGAATCTTTGAGCTCACGTTTATGACACACTTTTCTGTTTATGTCAAAGTTTATCAGTTATGGTTCGTTTTCAAGTGTAATTGATCAGAGTAAAAGCCAGAAAATATATTCAGCCAATTATAAACTTACAAATAGACATTACTTTTTCTGAGTGCAAAAGCTAATATCATTCATTCATTTGGCTTAGTCCCTTTATCCATCAGGGGTCGCCACAGCGGAATGAACCGCCAATTTATCCAGTATATGTTTTACACAGCGGATGCCCTTCCAGCTGCAACCCAGTTCTAGGAAAAATCCATAGACACTCATTCACACACACACTACGGCCAATTTAGCCTACCCAATTCACCTATAGTGCATGTCTTTCGACTATGGGGGAAACCGGAGCTCCCAGAGGAAACCCACGCCAACACGCGGAGAACATGCAAACTCCACACAGAAATGCCAACTAGCCCAGCTGGAACTCGAACCATCGACCTTCTTGCTGTGAAGTGACAGTGCTAACCACTGAGCCACTGTGTCACCAAAGCTAATATCTAAAATGTGTAATTAACATGTAGCAAAGACTAAATTATTAGTCCTCATGTGCAATTTGCATTCTTTTTCATAAGTGATGTTTAAGAGAGTACATTTTCACAGTATTTCTGCATTTTTTTTCTGGAGAAAGTCATATTACTTTTAGTTTGGCTAGAATGGAAAAAGTATATGAAGAAAATAAAAACAGTTATGGTCAATATTATTATCCCCCATTGAAGATGTGTTGAAAAATGTTAAACAGTACTTGGCAAAAAGTATTTGAAAAAAGAATTCAAGTTTCACAGGAGGAATGATAATTTTGTCTACGGTTATATAGTCTACTATTGTGCAGAATTGTTTAAAAAAAAAGGATTTGAAATGAGCAAAAGCTCAATAGATTAAATCTAAAATATGATACAATTATATTTTCAATTAACGTTTTCACTCTACGTTGGATTGTTAGTAGGCTAACATGACTTGTTGAAACAGCAGGGTCATATTTAAACAGAATAAGAAATGTGTTGTTTTCAAAAAAGGAGTTTTAATTGTTTCAACTAAACAGTTTTAGAACGTGAATTCAATTAGAACTACAAACATGGGTAAAAAGTGTTAGCAAACTACAAACATGGCGGACGCGCGAGAGCCACAGATGAGTGGGAGGCTTTGGTACAAAAATCTTTTAATGATCGTTAATTATTATATAACGCAAACTATTAATTTCACGTTTTCTGCATTATATTGAATCTGCAACAACAATGTTAACTTTTATAAAGATTTGTTTGGGGATAATAAATTTGTCTACAGTTGTGAAGTGAAGTGAAGTGAAGTGTAGTGTGGCCAAGTATGGTGTCCCATACTTGGAATTTGTGCTCTGCATTTAACCCATCCAAGTGCACACACACAGTTAGTGAACACACACATACCGTGAACACACACCCGGAGCAGTGGGCAGCCATGCTGCGGCGCCCGGGGAGCAGTTGGGGGGAACGGTGCCTTGCTCAAGGGACTCACCTCAGTCGTGGTATTGAGGGTGGTGGAGAGTGCTGGTCATTCACTCCCCCCCACCCCCAATTCCCGCTGGTACCGAGTATCGAACCAGCAACCTTTGGATCACGAGTCCAACACTCTAACCACCAGGCCACGACTGCCCCAGTCAATAGCCTATTGTTCAGATTTGTTGTTTTGAAAAAGTTTTGAAGTGAACAAAGGCTAAATATATTTAATCTAAAATATGATACAATTATATTTTTTATTAATGTTTTCACTCTTCAGTTGGATGATGACAACGTGATGTTAGTAGGCATGACTTGTTGAAACAGTAGGGTCATATTTAAACAGAATAAGAAATGTTTTGTTTAAAAAAAAATTGTTTTAATTGTTTTAACTAAACAGTTTTTTCAGTAATTCGTACGTGAATTCGATTAGAACTACAAACATGGCGGACGCGCGAGACTGACGGATGGCTTTGGTACAAAAATCTTTTAATGATCGTTAATTATTCTCTAACCTAACGGAAACTATTTATTTCACGTTTTCAGCATTACAATTAATCTGCAACAACAATGTTAACTTTGATAAAGATGTGTTTGGTCAATAACGTCTGAATGCAAACACCTGAGGAGATTAGCATAAAAAACCGCGAATGACAGATTAACCTGCTGCTGCATCTCAATATGATACGAAATTAAATATGAAAGAAATATGGATGATAGGACAAGATGATTGACAGGACTAAGCAAAAGAACGTCCGTTAATGACGCAGTAGTATGTCCCCGCTTGCATACTCTTCCTTTACACACTCAAACGTAAAATATGCACCTTTTTCTTCAAAAAAAATAGTACGTACTTTTAAGTATAAAAGTAGGCGATTTGGGACGCAGCAACAGTATGTACTTGCTTCCCTGTTCGTGCAGTTGATCATAGATATACACACTAGATATCGCATACGGACCATAAGCATGCGTCAATAGCGCCGCCACATTTGTACAGTGCATAGATATCATTAGATGTCGCCTACCCTGTTGTTGTCTATTGGAAGGAATGCGTCAATAGAGCCGCCATTTTAGTACAGGGTAGCGCTCCTTTGAAATGAATGTGGGACCAAGGTGCAGTGCATATATCGCATACGGACCCTCAGCATGCGTCAATAGTGCCGCCACATTTGTACAGTGCTCCCAGGACAAACATCATTCAACCACACTAGTCAAGACAGTGTGCCAATGCTGGACTTTAGCGCTGCTTACGGGTGTAGTAACGAGCAAACAAAGAAAACAAAGCACAAAGGCAGAACATTTCATAGGTAAGATTTCGTTTTTTACATGTTACAAACTTTTGTGCTCAACAAGTAACGTTATTAATGATAATACAGTCTCTTACTGCACTCATCATAAGGCAACGTAGCATCAACATGCACTGAATTCTAGGTTTATGCTAGTTTGTTGAATAAAATAAGCAAACAATGAAAAAGAAATATGACAACAAGACGCTGCGGTGCTAGAAACTTGTATTATTGTCGGCTAAGTGAACGAGTCGTTCATAACGGGGATTCATTCACAAATGAATCGCTCCCTCTGTTAGAATGAGAAGTGAAGGCAGGAGAGGGGGTGTGTTGCAGGACACGGATTAGACCAAATTTAACACGGAGGGAGGGTAATACATTTTCATGCACACAAACACACTCTTTATCGGAAATCCCCGTGCCGTCACTTATCCATCGATGTAGAAAAGTGATGTAAAATTATAATTTTCGTAATTAAAAAAAATATTTGCCTACTGACCACCGGGGAAAACTCCCAATGATAGATATATGTATATATGTGTATATCTCTGGCTCTGGATGCCCACAGTCCTCCACTGCACCTTGGTCCCACATTCATTTCAAAAGAACGCTACCCTGTACTAAAATGGCGGCTCTATTGACGCATTCCTTCCAATAGACAACAACAGGGTAGGCAACATCTAATGTAAATATCTATGGCAGTTGATTATCTCATGCATACAGAATTGTTGTGCATTAAAACATCACTAGCCACTTGTTTAGTCTAGTAGAAACGTAATGCAGTTTTTGCAAAAAAATGCAGTTTATGCAAGGTTCCAAGTTTAGTGGGTCAGAGGGGACATATAAACATCTGCGAATTTACTTTGCTTTAACCTCACTAGCTTGCACGCTTTTGATTAATGACAGCTAACGTTACATTCTTTCACACCCTGTGTTTGCCTATACCTACCCCGGGCCTCTTAAAACCGTGTGAACTACTCATAAACAGGTTAGGATATGATGTGTCTGCGTTGCAAAACGTCGCCTAGATATGCAGCTCATAGTTTGACACACAGCCGAAAAACCCGCCCAGAGTTTGAAAGGAGGCATCTCTGCGAGTACGAGATAGTCCAGTTCAGATCCTCTGCGACACACAGCAGACATCATGTTGTTTTCTGCTCTGGTTAAAGCTGATCGTCTCGCAGCCCAGATTGGTAGAAAATATGCGCCGTTTCAAGAAATGATTGCGCGAACCCTGAAGTCTCAAACAGGCGATGTAGACTTGCAGAGCGCAAATACAATAACTGGGAGATACAAAACAAAAGATGATCTACCGGGACCCAGTCTGGCAACAACTGTATACTGGCTCTTCGTTAAAGGATACGCGGATAAAAGTCATGCCATGCAGGTAAAACACATTTCCCCCTTTATTTCTTTTTTGCTGAACTTCAATGCGTTTGTTTTGAATTAGCAAGTAGTTTGTGAGCTTACACAGTTTACACCGTTATTTTGCAATGTTTTTAATGTGCAGTCCATTCTATTGTGACATGAAATTTGCACATTTATTTTATTATGTTCAAAATTCCGCTATAGTAGGCCTATAGCAGTCCTGTCAACACTATCCGTAAAGGCATTTCTGTTATATTGCGTATGTTAGTTTGCTTTTAAAGACTCAGGAAATCCTGTCTGATGGGAACAGCTGACAATTGTATGAGAGGACATTATGGAAAGCCGTTTTAACATGTATTTCTTAAAACAAGCCAAAAAGTACAGTAATGTTGTTGTTTTTTGCCACTAAAGTAGGCCAATCGAATAGCAACTATATTTTCAAAAGAAACTAACAAACTGCTGTCCGCAAATCAATGAAGAACCTGGGAAAGCTTCTTTACAAAAAATAATGTTTTTTGAGAACTCTTCACTGACTCTTTAAAAAAACAACATCTATTTAATTTACATTAACATTTAATTGCTCTACTGAATTAATCATCTAATGTGCTTAAATTTTGCTTTAGTTATGAGATGCATACATTCCAGTTGTTGCTGGTAGTTTTTTTAGTTTTGCTAACTGTTAAATTTTAGGCACTATTATTTATTCCCTGGTTGATAGTAACTATTTCATTCATTCATTCATTTTCCTTCGGCTTAGTCCCTTTATTCATCAGGGGTCGCC